>JANJGK010005615.1:0-5000 GCA_039081455.1 Macrobrachium rosenbergii | reverse complement strand
TCTCTAACTACGACCACTAATTAATTAAATTTGGGTGGCAGGCGAGGTAGGAAGCATGGGGATTCGATCGCACCACGTGTTTCCTCCTGAAAGAGAAGTTTTGTATTAGCCCTGCTCAAACTAAGGGAAATGGGGTCTCCCTACAGAAGATTACTGGAGATACGTTCTTAAATACAACACATAACGTATCCTAGAAGGTGCTTTTGATGAAAACACGTAAATATGATCTGAGAGTCGGAGCCGCGTGTGCGTTAACAATGGACACGTAATTATAAATGCCCAAAGTTAACTAACGCTTTTGCCACTTAACTTAAATCTTAAATAGCCCTTAGATTGCACTGGTGGAGGGATAAATAATTGTTATATCGGGATCTTTACTCAAATTCAAAGTACGTAAATGGCAAGGCAGGGGATACAGGCAAGATTTTGGCAAAGGGAAGATTGTTTCGTGGAGGAAGAGGTTAAAAGTTTAAAAGAAATGGAAATTAAGGAGTTAAGTACAAGGGACAGGGCTGGCTATTGACTACTCGCAATGTACGAACCTTTTATGATTGTTATAGGCGCCTACAATCGGATTGGCTGTTCGTCGTCGATTGCCACACCAGCGGAGATGGAGGGACCCGCAGAGTGTCCGCTCCAGATGAAGTTAGAAGCGTCTCTCTCCTGCTTTTGAAAAGCAGAGCACATTCGCCGTTGGGGGGGGCGGGGGCCAGCTGTACCTGCAAGGAGTCATACGCCAGCAAAATCACAGAGGAAAGGAGACCTTAGGCCTAAGGCCTGACAGAATAAAATCCTACCGCATCCCGTAAGCTCGATACGGCTATTGGGCTGTCTGAACACAAATTGCTACCCCATCTCAAGCGATGTGGGGAGATGGGGGTTTGAGTATTGTTCCCGCATTGTACGATTTTTAAGGTGGGGAAATCTAGGTGTGTTCTGGTAGCAGGGGGGTTTTTAAAAGGGATACCCATTGTTTACCCGGCGTGAGCATTTCCTGTAGGCCGGGGAAGCATGCGTTCTCTGTCCCTATGAGTGAAAACAATGGAGTTCCGCCATATTGGCGCCAGCTATAAGCTAATGGAAAATATATCCTCTAAGTAAGTTAGCTAGATAGCAGCTATATAGGAGGGAGGAATGTATATCCTTAACAATATATATATATATATATATATATATATATATATATATATATATATATATATATATATATATATATATATATGTGTGTGTGTGTGTGTGTGTGTGTGTGTGTGTGTGTGTGTGTGTGTGTATGTGTGTGTGTGTGTGTGTGTCTGTGTGCGTCATTTGCGAGGGAACCTTGATAAAGGTTTTGAGTACAAAGTAATTCAAATAGATTTCAGTGCTGCTTTCAGTTTAGTAAATCACAAAGCACTTATTTATAAACTTCAGTATCTTAGATTGGGTGGATATGTTTTAGAACTACTTTAAGATTTCCTTACAGGTAGGTAGCAGGAGTTGCTGTGGATGGAATCTTTAGTGAACCAAGACATATTGTGTCTGGAGTTCCACAGGGTAGTGTTCTTGGTTCACTGTTATTTTTTAGTGTATGTTGTTGGCCTGAAAAAAAAAGATTATCCATTACGTGATGATTTCAACACTTGGGTGTAGTAAAGTCTCTACTTATGAGAAATAAGGCTGCCCCTAGCCTCAATCGGTACATGGACCGGATCAGGGATTGGTGTAGTTCGTTGGGTATGAGTCTGAACTCCCAGTAAACGAAAACACTATTGATTAGCAGATCTCGTAAAGATTTTCCACCCCATCCCCCCCTTCAGGTGGTTGGAACCTTGCTGAATGAGCCTGAAGCTTTAACTATAACTTTTGACTCACATTTAACCTTTGAGAAACATCTAATTAAAGTTTCAGCAAATGCCGTCATTTGTACTCCCTTTACTAGAGTACTGTTCTTTGTGGTACAGTAGTAGGTTTCTGTTTCCTAATAGTAGCAATTATGACTTGAACCATCGACGGATGCTCTCTTGTTTGTCAATTTTTCATAAGTTGTATTTCAACAGAGGTCTTTCATATTTACAACTGATCCCTGATCCCCTTTATCTGCCGAGAGCAACCACATTCGCTGAACAGCAGCACCAAGATGCAGTAAATGTGCCTCGCTGTCGGACTTCTCAGTTTCACAGGTCCTTTATTCCTCACACCGTTGGGCTGTGGAACAGTCTCCCAGAGGATGTCGTGCAATTGGAACTTCAGAAGTTCAAGTGAAGATGCAATGCATTACTACCTTTATA
Organism: Macrobrachium rosenbergii; assembly: GCA_039081455.1. Taxonomy (NCBI): domain Eukaryota; kingdom Metazoa; phylum Arthropoda; class Malacostraca; order Decapoda; family Palaemonidae; genus Macrobrachium; species Macrobrachium rosenbergii. The sequence continues at coordinate 2,733 of JANJGK010005615.1, read as the reverse complement.
CTATTTCCCTTGCATTTTAATATATTTGTATGTATTTATTAATTCATTAATTTTTTTCCTTTATAATAGGTCGGATCTCCTCTCTTCGCATTTACTTTTGCCCTCTACTATTTCTTCATAATGAACACCACATTCTTTGGAAGCTTGAATTCTAAGTCATTGGCTCCTCTGGGCTTGTACCATATGAATAGGTTTCATCTTCTAAGTAATATGTATATATATATATATATATATATATATATATATATATATATATATATATATATATATATATATATATATATATATATATATATATATATATATATATATATATATATATATATATATATATATATATATATATATATATATATATATATATATATATATATATATATATAAATATATATATATATATATATATATATATATATATATATATATATATATATATATATATATATATATATTCATATATGTGTGTGTGTATGTGTGTGTGCGATTGTGTCTGTAAAAGCTTAATAAAAAAAACGATTATTAGAGGAGCAACTTCGAGACATAATAGTGGATTTTGTGCGAAATAACAAGCGTATGGATAACGTGGTGATGCCTAAAGCAAATTACATCTATGCTGCATTTTACAACTCTATCATTTGATGCCTAAAGCAAATTACATCTATGCTGCATTTTACAACTCTATCATTTTAAAGCTGGACACAACAGAGAAAAAAAAAATGAATTCAACATCAATTTTCCAATTCTAGTAGTAATATCGATGGTGATATTTTCTCGGTTAATTACAAGACGCAATTTTTCCATGATAATGACACTTGAAATAAAGAAAAGTTTGTCATTTCTGAGATGAAATGAAGAGAATGAATTTCTCATATTCCAATTAAATCAGGTTTTTTTTTCTGTGATCGCCTTTTTGTCTCTCTATTTCTTTCTATCTCATTTCCATCCCTCTTCGAAAATATAAATCAGTTTCAGCTATTTGAGAGCGGGGAAAAGCAATATCTACGTCGATTAACATGAAAATGGGCAGAAAACGATGTTTAATGTGTTGGTTACACTAGGAAATAAATCTCTAAAGTAATTTGGTCGTAATTTTCTCCATAATCATAACAAAATTAATGATGGAAGCTGTTACTGGAAGCCAAACGTAAAAGTTACAGCGCAATACTATAAAATGTCTAATGACTTTAAAGTCGTTTAATATTAGCACATAAAATATATTATCCTCGGTTAAATCCTACAGTGGAGTTTAGTATGTATATATATATATATATATATATATATATATATATATATATATATATATATATATATATATATATATATATATATATATATATATATATATATATATATATATATATATATATATATGTATTATAATGTCACGATGCGTATCAAGTACCTGGTTATTACACAGCTAATCTCAAGATTCAAAAATATACCTCACTTCAGCCAGATACCTGAACTCTCATAACATTAATCATTACGACTGAGTACTCTAAAGGTAACAGTGATCCCTTAAGAAAAAACTTATTTATCAATCACTTGAAAAATCAAACTAAGTCTATCAGAATATGTGTGAGGTATCAAAAATTAAACTAGAAATATTCTAGAGTAAAAGGGCATCACTCCATCAAAAAACTCTAACTGTTTCCCTGGACTTAATTCACTTTAGCAAAACTAAAAGAACAAAACATGTTTATCCCTTTGCCTTATGCGCACACAATCAATCCTATTCACTGATAGTCAACAAATGAAACAGTTTTTCTAAAAATGTTAAATACAAAAATTTATTTTCATATTCAAAGTTTATAATTAGAATTCACAATTAATTAGAATTCACAATCTGAAAAAATTATTATTACTTGAAAATAATACAACACTCAATTGATTCTTGAATTAAATTATGAAACAAAACTAATTCACAAAAACTTTATCAGGAATTTAAATTAGTCAAGCAAAATTTAAACTATCAAGAATTACACATGATTTAAAAAGAAAATCTTAATAAATGAAATCAAGTATGCAATGTTAAATTACGTATGCAATGTTAAATTACACTAAGATATATTTAAAATGCTACGTAAATACATGTTACATCGCAAACATAAAAAATGTGAAAATATAAAGAGATTGTAAATAGAAAAACACAAAAATACACATAAGATTTATCAGTAATGATTTCACTTGTTCAAAATTTCCTAACTTATCATACCATGGTATTAATAAGTAAAATTCACGTTACCTTACACAAACTTCTGAAAACCTCTGTAATACGTAGTGTCGAAAGGCCTCACAGCACTCCAGTGTTTCCGTTTCCTTCGTGGATTTTATCTTTATTTATATATTCATCACATTCCATATTTTCGTGATTCAGTTATACACACACACACACACACACACACACACACACACATATATATATATATATATATATATATATATATATATATATATATATAATATATATATATATATATATATATATATATATTATATATATATATATATATATATATATATATATATATATATATATATATATATATATATATATATATTATATTATATATATATATATATATATATATATATATATATATATATATATATATATATATATATATATATATATATATATATATATATATATATATATATATATATATACTATATATATATATATATATATATATATATATATATATATATATATATATATATATATATATA
>JANJGK010005614.1:17500-44430 GCA_039081455.1 Macrobrachium rosenbergii | reverse complement strand
CATATGAAGACCATTTTCCTCTTGGCATAGATAAAACTTTAAAACTTATCAACCTCTGTGTAACTAACAACGTGTTTTCTTTCAATGGTAATTTTTACAAACAAAAATTTGGCTGTAGCATGGGAAGTCCCCTATCACCCCTTCTAGCAAACTTGTACATGGAATATTTCGAAACAGAACTTTTGTCGTCTATCAAACCCCATAATATGATCTGGCTTAGATACGTAGATGATATCTTTACTTTCTGGGACAATAGCTGGGGGGACTTTAATGAATTTTTTAATAGGCTAAATTCGCTAGTTCCGACCATAAAATTTAAAACAGAATGGGAAAAGGACGGAAAACTGCCGTTCCTAGATGTACTGATCATAAGAAAACAGAACAGGTATGCATTTACAGTATATAGAAAACCCACCTTCGCTGTCTCCTACATTCATTTCTTAAGCTACCACGACGTCTCCGTAAAAATCATGGTAGGGTGCAACTTATTCCTCAGAGGACTTAGGATATGTTCAAATGAGTACCTGGATAAAGAATTTAACACGATCCGCCAACACCTAACGCAACTGCTATATCCACCACACATTATCGAGAGGGCTATTAACAAAGCGAATAAAATATACTATAGAGGTCCCACTCACAACAGACAAATAGATTTCAACAACAAAATAAAGCTTCCGTACGATGAAAACATCCAAAAGGCCTCCGAACAACTCAGGCCTAACAATCCTTTCATTTTCCATTATCCCAAATCCATCGGGAGTTCGCTCGTTAACGTATACTTAAATAACAAAAGGGAAGAAGCCGGAGTTTACAAGATACCGTGTAGTAATTGTCAGGACATCTACGTAGGCGAGACAGGTAGATCGCTCTCGCAAAGAATAACAGAGCACAAAAGATCAGTACGTTACGCTTCGGAGAGTTCGGGAATTTTCCTACATATCAGAAATACAGGGCATGTCATTAACTGGAGTGGGGCGGAGTTGGTTTTCAAAAGTAGCTGTCCGTACAAAAGAAGGATGCTGGAATCTGCTATCATCAATCAAACCAACAATATGAACCTGTCAGGAGGACATTGGAAATCGGATGACATCGACACCTTAATCCTCAAACCCCTCATGAAGAAGATGACCCAAGAAACGCGACCGCCAGATCCATCGCCAAACGGGAGCTAATGAGGCCAAAAACCACTAGGGAATTTGGCCATTCTCCTCCTTAAGAAACGCCACCTCCATAACATGGGAGGCCTCGGGCCACACCTTTATGTTTTTGTATATATACCATTGTAACTTTCCACCTGTCCATATTCTACCAGTTGAACAGGGGCACAGAAGCTAGTCCCCGAAATATATGGTTTCAACGTTTAAATAGTGTTTTATGGGCCTTCTTATATTCATATTACACTGTAGTATTACAGGAAAAGACATTCATATATATATATATATATATATATATATATATATATATATATATATATATATATACATACATATATATTCACAATCTTCTCATTCATTTTTCTTTGATTTAAATGAAGGCGGGAAAGTCCTATGACTTAAACTGGTCAACGCACTTAAACAGAGTCGCAACTACCGACCTTATAGCGAGGGAAATAAAGCCTAATTTCTCTGCTGAGACATTTTTACAATACTTTTACAATACATAATTTTTCATTCATTTACAGTACACGTCAGTCAGAAGTGAATGGGTATGTGAGTGGGCATTTGGGCATTTGAGTCTCTACGCCTTCGTCCCTACAGTATCATGTCCTTTCACATAGTCACATACATACATACTTAAACGCACACACAAACACACGACCGTATTCTCCTCAGTCATAAACACTCCCTCTGTCGTAACATGAATCTCTCTCTCTCTCTCTCTCTCTCTCTCTCTCTCTCTCTCTCTCTCTCTCTCTCTCTCTCTCTCTCTATATATATATATATATATATATATATATATATATATATATATATATATATATATATATATATAGCTTTATTTACACTGACGCCTTTGTAAGCTAATTAGTTATATTATGGATTCACTACTTAATATCATTTCTACCGAAGCTTTGTACTTGACATCGGAATTAAGAGTCCATTCTTTCTCTCTGACTGATATATTTTACTGAGGTGGCTGGCATAAGGCCAGCTACATATATAGAATCAGAATCGAGGAGATGAAGTGTGTGAAAAATGAATGCTAACATAGGCTTGGGTTCTCGGTCAAATATATATATATATATATATATATATATATATATATATATATATATATATATATATATATATATATATATATGTATATATATATATATATATATATATGTATATGTATATATATATATATATATATATATATATATATATATATATATATGTATAACATGTGTATTATGTATATATGTATATATATGTATAATATATATACATATATATACATATATGTATAATATAAACCCATGGAAATTCATAAAAATATATATTATCTATAAATTATGTATATATATACATATATATATATATATATATATATATATAAATATTTATATCTATATCTATATATATATATATATATATATATATATATATATATATATATAATTTATATATATACATATATATATATATATATATATATATATATATATATATATATATATAAATATATATTAAATATTATATATATAATATTCATATATATATATATATATATATATATATATATATATATATATATATATATATATATATATATATATATATATATATATATATATATTGATACAATCTTTAGCTACCCTTCTGCTCAAAACTCTCTTGGAAGTGATGTAATTGGTGGGAGCCAGCAAAGGTAAAAGTTGAGAGGTGTGAAGACAAAATCTTTTACTCTTCCTCCCTTGGACATAATACCGTGTTCTTCCGGAGATTAAATTGTTACAAATTCTCGGCAATAAATTACTGACAAAAATTTCTATCATTATTATCAACTTTGGGTGAATAGCGTAAGCAAACGGTAAACTGAATGTTGTGAGAATCAAAATATTGGTGGATTAGCAAAACTAGTAAGCTTTCACACCACATCAATCTAACTTAACGTAACCCATCCATCATATCTGATTTTGGAACTTGTCACAGCCGTAGTATATATAATTTCTGTGGAAACTCATTCGATGCAGAGATCAAAGAGGACATGTGGTTCCATCGTATTTCTATGAAAAGGAAAAAATGGAGTGAAAAGTACAGGGTGTTAACTAATCTTCACTAACCTAATCTGGAGTACAACCATGGCCACCGAGAGAGAGAGAGAGAGAGAGAGAGAGAGAGAGAGAGAGAGAGAGAGAGAGAGAGAGAGAGAGAGAGGCCGGGTCGATGGGGGCGCGAAGCAAGGAAGGTAGTCCGTCCGATGGTTGTGCTTTAATCCGCATCTCGGATGAACTTTCTTAAACATTTGTGAAGCCCTCTTGACTTGATATGGTATAATTGATAATCATTCATAGGAAATAAAAGAAATTACTTGAGGTTGATATATAAAAGAATTAATTTATGGATGATAAATAAAAGAAGTAGTTTAAGGATGATAGAATTATAATGCTAGTAAAAAAAATAGTACATTAAGATAAGTTATATACATGTAAGTAAACAAACAGAAGCAGTGACTTTACAAAGTATAATCATAATCATAAATTGGTGCTATAAATATGGAATAAGCAAAAATTTAAAAAATAATGATAATTTACTCTCTAAATTATTATCTGAAATACTGGAAGTATTTTGGGAACAATCTTATTTTTTCGTAACAGTCTCCAACTTTCTTTTATTGGTTAAGTTTTTGCTTGCTACAATCGAATTATTTTCCTGACAACATTAATTATTCATTAATACATTTGTAGAAGGCCATATCATCATTTTCTCTCTCTGTTCAGTGCTGTGTCCTGAGTCGCAAAATTCATTTGGAAACAGAGCCTCATCGTCTACAAGAATATTATATATGAGTGCCGAGGCAAAATATCTCTGATCATTACAAGTTCTGAATTGAGGTATTTGTGTTAATTTATTGATTATTATATAACAATACATAACAATATTTGCTGCCGTATCATGAGGATATAATAAAGAGCCCCTCCTCATTCCCGAAAGATATCTGTGATTTTCTGGAAAGATCTCCTCATCATGCGCTCCAGTGATCATTTCTTTGCAAGAATTATATTTCCCTTTTTTGTAAACAGAATAACAACAGTAGCCTGCTAAATATGTGATTATTGGAAATACCCCCTTGCAATTGTCAATATAATTCTGTGTTACTTGCAAAGATATGTCACGCAGAGTACCTTTTACAGTATGAGTGGTTTCTAAATCATTCCAATTAATTTCGTCATTTAATGGCTACATGTACTGCTCCGTCATGGCATGGTAATTTTTGTTTAGGAACAGACATCATCCTCAGCTTCTTTTCACATTCAAACACCTGCCGTACAGAAATATTGTAGTGGCCACCTGCAAGCTGTCGATATTGCCCAAACCTAGATTCGAGATTGTCATTTTGAAATTTCCCTGTCAACTCATACTCCATATGTAACTCGGTCAGGCAGTACTTTGTTACCTCTAACATCGCATTGGTTGTATGTTTCAATGCTGTGAACGTCTCTTTTGTTAATGTCCCACCGAATTCTTTAGTTTCATCAAAAATTTCCGGCCAAGCATAAAAATCTTTCAGATACTGAAACTTTGCGTCGTCGCTATTATTAGTGATGGGAGTGGCATATTCATGATTCAGTATTTTTCCTTTAAATGAACTTTTTACATTCATTATTGTCCACCAAGTATAAAAAATCTTTATATATTCAGAGACGTGTGCAAAATAAGGTAAACAGTGATTTTTACCCACAGTTAGCAATGCCTGAATCACATATTCATTAAATATCTGTAATACTAAATTAACATTTTGTTTTTCAAAGCTTGAGGGAGACAATGCTTTTAACGAGAGCTTATATGAATGTTTCAAAACGTGAGTCATCCTGTACTGTTTGAAGTTTCTTCAAAGTACTAAAAGGTGCATAATAAAGTTCTGTTTGTATGGTATTATTGTCAATGGAGAAGGAAGGAAACTTCATTGCTTGGTTCGTATCTTTTTGGGCTACCCAGTTATTTCTGATACATTTCAACAAATGCACGGAATCATACATAAAGAAGAGAGGCCTACACTCTGACTAGGATGATGATACACAATTGATAATTTTGGTGGGTGGGCAAAAAATGACATAACTTTTCCATTAATGGCATTGTTATCGGTCACAACACAGAATACTGTAAAGCCTATTTTTTCCAATCCAATTATTATTTCCTTCGATATATTATGCAAAGTTTGGGCTTTTATACACTTAGTAGGAATAATATGCACAACGTCCTTGAATTTAGACCGTACGCTATTCAACATAAAAACAAATGCGCTTGTTGCAGCCTCGCTGCTATCAAAGGCTGAGCCAACAATATTTCCCCCTTTATAATCAAAATATGGTTTAAGATGAATTTCATCAACCATCAGGACCACTACTTTGTCACTGGGCAATAATGATTTATATTTATTTTTGATGTACATCAAGAAATTTGTATCATCTTGTTCCGTGGCCGGACTGAATTTTTTTGAAACAAACACCCTTTTTATAGTGGAGTAGCTAGGTAATATAAGAAATTTCTTATCTCTCAAGAGCCTGTATCCCTGGGGAGAACAATTATAGAAGACAGAGGAAAATATCACTAACTCAGATGAATAATCCATCTTATTAAGAGTTATTAAATGCAGTTGTTCACAAACAAATTTCAGTACGGTAGAATGTTTGAATGATGGTTCATCTAAAAGAATGGATAAAAATGAAATCACCAACTGAATAACACTAATGCTGTTGCAAGTTTTTGAACTTCTTTATAGCTATCCGCTCTACTTAAGTTATCCAATATCTTTTCAAGTGTGTTAGTATCATGAACTTCTACGGGAATCTTGAAGTCCCCTAATCGATTTACTTCAGTGTCTTGAACGAAAGCTTCCACTGTGCAGTTATTCTTTATCATTAGGGATAGAATTATTTTTGGGTACGGGAATTGCGCAACACGACAAATTGAAAGTCCCTCATTATTTTTTATCAAAGTCCAATACTGAGTATCTAAAACTGTAGCTTCCCAACAAGTTCATCAACAGAATTGAATAGCCTAGAATTTGTATACAGAATGTCTATTGCAACACTCGCTGCTATTGTAGCCTGCATCGCTGATTGCTCCTTCCTTGCTCTCTTCGAATCTGGAGATTCTCTTCGATGCCATCGATGGCCCGGACAGATACGAGGGAGAGTTAGGTAACTGAGATGGAATGGCACCTTCACGAAGTTGTGGCATTTTCAGTTTTGTAGTTGAGGTTGTGCCAGTATTTTTGTCATAACAGGATTTTTCCCATATAATATCCTCTGGCACGAAATGCAAACTGCAAACCTGAGAACAGATTTGCAGTATATTAAAACTATTGCCCATTAACAAATATTGAAGTGTCCGAATATCACAAATAAATTCATCATGGTGATTAATGCAAGTGTAGCTGTATGTTCATGATCCTCCTAAGCTACGCATATTGATTTTATTAGCAAAACACTACACCAATATTCCACAATATATTATAATTTCAATAGTAATGAGGTAAATGTCAAGTGTATTTTTATACTCACTTTGCTATATTTGGTCGGGGTGTAGCTTTCTCGTTTTATGGCTCGTATCCATTTTGCTGCGAGTTCTTCGTTCTTGGGGAAATAAAATATGTTGACTTTGGGCCCTGTCTCGTAATTCCCCTTGCAATTTGCGACAACACAACGATAAGGCATCGTCGCAGAAACACTCGCAAACTTATGTTTACTATCAATATCCCTTTTGTTCTACAAATAACGCAAAAAAGATGGTAATTCACTCGAAAAAAATCATCGGTGTGACCCCTTCTGAATTTAGATGAGTACTACAGCAGGTAGTCTGACTGACCGTAGGTCTAGGTCAGTCGGACTACCTTTGCTTGGGAAAACCCTGATGACGTTTAATCCGCTAGGCCTTCTCTCTCGGTGGCCATGGTATAACGCTCTGTATGGGGGAGGGGGGCATAACTTGCCCTGGAACCCCAATGTAACCTCTCCATGCTTGTTAATAGCTCACAGAAACATATCTCTATTCCTTGGTTATTCTTCATGCGGACCTAAATGACAGTACATGAGATTATGATAAAAGCCAAAAGATACTGAGAACGCTACACTGAAATGGTTTAAGAGGTCATTCATTCTCTCTCACTCGTATGAATTTTGAAGTGTCATGCATGAACTAACTATAAATCTGGCTTCGACCTCTGCTAAGGAGTAACATTACCGAATTATCATGGATTATGAAAAGACACAAAGTTAAGTGTAAGTTGTTGGCAGATGATACACAATTCTATCTGGTTTTCGGTAACAACATATTAAAATTGTAGATATAATTTTGCATAACTCATTGTGCGTTCCCCCGTAGGAGGTTAGCGCCGTCAGTGCGCCTCATGCGGTGCACTGTAAGCATTACTTTAGGTTCCTTGCAGCGTGCCTTCGGCTCCTAGCTGCAGCCCCTTTCGTTTCTTTTACTGTACCTCCTTTCACATTCCCTTTCCTTCATCTTACTTTCTTACCTCTCCCAACAATTGATTCATAATGCAATTGCTTTGAGGTTAAACCCCGGTTACATCACTGAATGACCTCATAGGTCCTAGTGCTTGGCCTTTGGTCTAAATTCCATATTCAATTCAATTCATTGTCCGTCCATTTTTCACCCCCAGGCAATGCATTGGTTATATTTGATGTGTATTACAAATCTGATATTTTGCAGGAATGATTAATTGCATAAATAGTCAGATGAAAAGGAGAATAGTGGAATGAAAGAGTTAAACGGTTAAAAACTAAAGGCCGAAGAATGTGTGATTGCAAATCGATGCCTATTGAAATGTGACAGATTGAATACGAAGAGTGATGAAGAGATGTAGCCTAAATACAACTGTGTAATCAGAAAACTAGATTACTGTAGCAGTCTCTGTTGTCTACTGAATTACTTAACAACAGTAGTAACAGGATTCACTTAACAAACATTGAAACATGGCTAAACCTCAAGGATTGAATATAAAATGTTTAATGACATATTACGATCAAGTGTATGGAGCAGAAACGCAAGACAGTCCTAAATACGAACCCAGGTAAAAAAAAAAAAAAAAGTCACAGGTAAAAAAGTCACATTAATATTTCCTAGATAGTGACACCCCCCTCCCCAAAGGGTTTCAACCCCCGTGTGTATCCCCCTTTTGCGGCGCGTTTAGTACAAACCTGTTGGGGATTTTCCGTAAAAACATAAATAAAAGACTGTAATTTAATGTGAGTTTTTTTCCTGTGACTTTTTTTTCCTAGCCAAAATTGACTTTTTCTTCCTGTGACTTTATTACCTGCCACCGTCAATACAGCACTGAAAACACAATCGCACAGGAACAATGAGAAATATAGATTAAGATAGAAAATGAAAAAGAACTCTGGATAAACGGCACCAAGCTGTTAAGATATTGTCCCTAAAAATAAGGAAACAACTGCATTTAGGAAGAAACTGGGACAATTATTCAGAATCAATTGTGGCGTAGAAGAACAAGATTTTAGAGTGAACTATCAACTGTGTGTATAGGCTACGTATGCTGCCCTAAAGTGGAAGACTGCAGTATCTGCAAAAATACAGAACTGAGAAAAATGGTAGATACCGTACTGCAGTTTTCCTTTGCCTTACTACTGATTTTGCAGATACTGCAAATGGGACCCCCTAAATAAAGCATTAAAGAATCATTCTGAAACTGCAGTAACTTGTGTTTTAGTGTTTCACGAGCCCAATAGGGGGCATATCTCAATTTCGAAAATTTTGCGGATACTGCAGTTTTTCATTTTAGGGCAGGTGTGTATGTATGTATGTGTATGTACGTATTAAATGTTTCACTGTCGGACGACTTTTGTACTGTGTAAATGCATCAGGGATATTATAGAGGTGCATACAGGAGTTTATGGGTGGGGTGTCTAGTTTATTTTATAAAGGGCTATTATTCGCCTTACGTCGTTTTCCGAATGCAGTCCTGCGTCTTAGAACGAATTAACGACTTAATGACATACACACGAACACACACATATTTATATATTATATATATATATATATATATATATATATATATATATATATATATATATATATATATATATATATATATATGTGTGTGTGTGTGTGTGTGTGTGTATAGATATATATAATATGTATATATAGATATATATATATATATATATATATATATATATATATATATATATATATATATATATATATATTATATATAATATATATAATATATATATATATATATATATATATATATATATATATATATATATATATATATATATATATTATATATGTCTATATAAATACATATATACATATATATATCTACGTGTGTGTGTGTTTCTATATATATATAAATATATATATATATATATATATATATATATATATATATATATATATATATGTATATATATATATATATTTATTTATTTAATATAAGGACAAACACAGTACCACCATAATTACACTTATCACAATTTCCTGTAATAATTCTTTGAACGTTAACTTACTTATATATTGTCAGCATGAGCAACGGACATTAATTTTTAACCATCCTTAGCAAAATTCCACAATATTTTATAATGATAAATTTTATACTCCAACAATCGCAAAATGTACCTCAAAGCTAATTACTAAAACCTATATTTAAAAGCTTCAAAGGCACCACACTGCCAGTATTGTCATTTTAAAATGCTACGAATTAAGTATAAAGTTCTCCCTTAATAATTTCGGCTACCACTGCAACTTATAAATCACAGCCAAGAGACAAAATTCAGTCAATCAAATCACTTCAGTGTGAGGAGTTAATCACTGGCTTCAGCAAATTCCTTTCATTACCTGGACACACTAACGGATCCATAAAAATTTCATGGTGGGTGCCACCAATTTTCATATTATATATATATATATATATATATATATATATATATATATATATATATATATATATATATATATATATATATATATATATTAATTTTTTCTAAAATATTTATTATTTCTATAATTGATTATTTTTTCCCATTTTTATATTTCTTATTTATGTTATTATCTAAATCTTCAATGTTATTATTTTGTCATTTTTTTTATGAGGGGCATGTGCTCAGGTACGCCCCCCCCCCCGCCGCCCCCCCCGGATCCGTTAGTACCTGGACACAGCCACACTTGCAGTTTGGTGTCAAGTTCCACTTGTCTTTAAGTCATAGAATATTCTTTTTAAGTAAATAATTTCAATGCGATCAAATTCTAACTAAATATTAAAAGTACGAAGTCACAATATACAGTAGTTTCAGAGCCAGTCGTAAAACTGCAGTGGACATTACTTTTAAACTATCGTTAGTTATGAAATACATCCTTTTTATTCTGGTAACGGCTTCGTACAATACTATTCAATTGAATATTATTGTACCATTGTTACCTACCCAATCCATGCCAAAGATAATACATTAATAAGTTACATCCACCCTTTTTGAACACGAGTTCCATCAGTAACTACCATACCATGATGCCATTGATATCCAATTGTTTACACGACTAAATTTCACTATTTAAACACTTAACACCAACTCAGCCAATACGAAATGAACAATATAAAAACCAAACACCTTTACTAACCAGAAACACTTTCGGTGTAAGTAGCACCATATACTGTGGGAAGAATTTTCGAAAGCTTCGGAGATTTTTAGGCACTGACAGACACTTGTACGTCCACCTCGTCTCGTTCAAGACAGGTGATTAATCAACTAGTTCACTCACCTGCCCGACTGAGCCGGAACCAAGCTCTTCTGGTTACCTGTTATAGTGGAGCGGGTAACTACAAAAAAAAAGAGGGGGAGGTGGGGGAGTGCAGATGGCGATACAAGCATGAAACTTGGCTCAACTATTCTTCTTGTTCCTTGGCCTCATTATCAACCTCCGGCCACACAAAACTTTGCCATTTTCCAAGATGGCCGACAGGTTTTCAAAATGGTGTCCGGTGGATATTTGAATATTGTATTTAATTGATTAATCACATTCAAATCCCTAAGTCACTCTCAGTTCATGTTAAAGTATTAAAAACAAGCCTTTATATATATATAGATACATCATTTCTCTGCATAGAAATATCCAAGATGGCTGTCGCTATATCAAAAATGTCTGCCAAAATGCCAAAAATTGGTACTTAAGCTCATATGTAAGGCTAAAGGTCGGGTAATACATGGATTTGGGGTAACTTCAGCCTGATCAGTTAATTTTTTGTAGATTAGAAATCAATTAATCCTCAGTTAATTAATTTTCATCCTCATTTAGAAAAAAAAATGGGTAATAAGCTTAATGTCAGTGTACTACCCGGGCACACTGGTTGACACTATAGCTGTGAAACTCAGCATGGGGTTCAGTGCTAGCTATTGGCAGAGATTTGTTATTAGTTTCCCAAATGCTGTTTAGCTAGCCCCACTTCAAAGTTAAACAGCTGCACCTGAATTGACAGGATGTGCCAGTGCGGGAGACCCGAGCCAAGGAAGATGGGGCTTTAGTCTTCTAGATGGTGTACAGATCACACGGGAATTAAATAGCATTGGATGAATGATCGTGCTAGGGGTAGGATTATGACATATCTGAGCCTAGTTGTATCCCATATCTGAAAGTGCATATATGTTATATAGGTGGTAAAAGGATAAACCCTCAGCCTATAGAACAAAAGCAATGGCAGGACAATCTTGGAAGTCAACGTCTTTCCTGAAGGGAGATAGCACGACTAACTGGAAGCTTTGTTGCTTGTGCCAAGAGGACACACGTGAAAGACTAGTTGATGCATCTGGTGCTGGCTATGTTACCCTTGCTACAAACATTCCTGAATTCTATAAGTTAAATGCAATGCCTATACCATTTCATCCCAAAAGGCTTGATGAAGGTGATGGAATTCTCCAGACCTTTGAAAATAACAAAGCAACATATCATGAATCATGTATGTTGAAGTTCAAAACAACAAAACTAGAAAGGAAAAGGAAGTCATTGTGTATTGACAAAAGAAGAAGATGATGCCCCATCAGCAAAATTCACACGTAGTAGCCAGAAGGCAGATGAAGAAGATGCAGAAGAATCTAAGACTGAGAAAGAAGGAATATGCTTTATTTGTCACTAACCAGCACCAATCAAAGACGCACGATTGGCCATGACATTGCCTTTACATGAAAAGCTGCAACGATGTGCCACCAACCTACTAGATGAGAAACTTCTGGCCAAGCTTAGTGCTGGAGATATTGTCTCTCAGGACCATAGGTATCATTTATCACCCAACTTGTCTGACAGGTGTGTACAACAGGAAAAGGGCCTGGCTAAATTCCCAGAAAATTGGAGATGATGATATGTAGTACAGACAAGAGGCATGTGCCCATGCCTTTGCTGAGCTTGAGATGCACATAAAAGACAAGCTGTTGACTACAGATGGGTACTGCTATTTTACTATGGTAGAACTTTATTATTTGTACAAACAAAGACTGGAACAGCTGAATGTTGATGCTTCCTTTGTGTACCAAACACGGTTGAAAGAACAGATACTTGCCCACATTCCAGAACTGGAGGACTTTAAAAAGGGAAGAGAAATTCGGTTTGCCTACAAAAGGAAAATGGGAGAAGCCCTAGCCACGGCATGTGATTACAATGATGCACTAATCGTGGCCAAAGCAGCTAAGATATTGAGGAAACACATGCTTGAACATGAGGTAGAATTTGATGGAACCTTAACAGCAGACACTAGAAGAGAACCTGTGCCACCAAGTTTGTTGGGATTTGTAAGTGTGCTACAAAACGGTGACAATATATAATCCCAACTTAAATATGGAACATCATCTACTGATCTAGCTTGAGCACAACTTTTGCACTTCAACTGTCGAAAGAATCCAGCATCTTCAACATTCTCCAGAAATTCCAAGTCAAGAGAACCTCCGTTTCCAATATATATTGGTCTTCTGGTCTTTGCAAAAACCAGGAAGTGTCAATTAATTGATACATTTCATCACCATGGAATCAGCATCAGCTATGATAGGGTTCTGGAATTGACTAAAGGGTTAGGAGAAGCAGTTGTGACAAGGGCTGTGGAGGAAGTAGTAGTTTGTCCCACTACACTAAGAAAAGAGCTCTTTACAACTTGTGCTTAACCATCCTTCCATGGGACAGGCATATCTTTGTTTCAGCATCCGAGCACTGATGAAAAGGGTGAGGACAGAAACTTGGCCCAAATCATCCAAAGTGGAACAAAGTCAAAAGAAGTACCTTCTCTTCCTGAATATTACACAAATGTACCTCCTGCTCTCTTTAAACGTGAGAATCCCCTCCCTTCATCCAATGGAAGTGCAGGACACCAACAGGTTGTGCTTTCAAAGCATCTTTCTCTTGAGTATGAATGGCTTGAGAAAGTCAGTCTGTCTGACAGGAGTGAAAATGCTGTGTCCATATCTTGGGCAGCAAATCACGCTTCTCAGAACCGACAGGCCCAATTTGAAATAATAAGCTTGTCATCAATGTTGCCTCTTTTTCAAGAGGCAGCTCATTCAGTTGCAATGATAAAACATGCCATGGATATTGCAAGAGCAACCACACAGTTTCTCAGTCCTGGCCAAACCCCAGTTCTAGCAGTTGATCAGCCACTATTTGCAATTGCTAAGCAAATCCAATGGGATTGGCCATTGCAGTATGGTGATATGGTTATTATGTTTGGAGGGCTGCATATGGAAATGGCAGCATTCAAAATTCTGGGTGATCTCTTGAAAGACAGTGGTTGGACTGGTGCTCTTGCAGAAGCAGAAATAGCTACTCCTGGAACAGCAGATTCGTTTATTTCTGCTTCACATTTGAAGAAGACATGTCTAGCCCACAAGGTGATAGCTTGCAGTTTATATCAGCTGCTCAGAGCTGCCTATATGTGTTACAGGGAACAGAATCAACACTTGTTTTAGAAGTGTACGTAGCGTGATCTTAGCGATCCGACCTCAGGAAAAAGATGTGAAAAGATTCAACCCATGATCACACTCACATTCTTTTCCCCTCTCTCTCTCTCACCGTGTATCGACTCTCTCTCTCTCTCTCTCTCGAATCCCTCTCTCTCTCTCTGACCTCACTCATTCCCACAAAGCAACTAAATGGACTATTTAAAGAAACACAATCGTTCTTACAAAAATAGGTTTATTATTCAAATAACCCAACAAGAAATGAATAAAACAAAGCAAAAATTAAAATGCATAATAAATGAATTATCGAGTTAGATAACTAAACTCTAAACTGCAAAGCACTTCTGATTAAAGAAATCTCATTATGGCTAACAGCCTGGAAATACCCAAAATCTCACGTACTCACAAATCAATAACTAAAAGTCATGTCAAAAAAAACAGTCTACCACATAAAGAGATTGACATTGCAAATGATTTGCATGTCCTTTTTCTCAAACTCCCAAGTCCACAGACATCTGTCGAAAGAATTAAACATGATAGAAAACTCCCAAAAATATATGAAATACAAAACACAATAATGGAAAGTGTAAAATGCATAGCCAAGATATGGCAAACGTAACATGACAAAATAATAATATAAAAGAGGTATGAATATTCATATTAAATTTCCCACACCAGTTCAAAAGTTCATAATGATCAGAAAGTCATGGTAAAAATCACAAGTTCAATTTTCTCCCATAAAAACAGAGATTTGAAACTCTACCTTATCTGCCGATTTTCAAAACCTGGAACCACTCCAAAGCTATGACTGGACAACTGCAGTTCTGTCACGTTAATGAACGATCAAACTCACTTTTATGGCAGATTTTGGCATAATCTAGATCAAAGTAACGCACGTACTCACGAATATACATAACGCTCCGGAGATCACCATATCGCCAATATTGCTGAGCTTCTCGCGCAGAGAGCTGAGGAATCAAACTATTTGCTGAATACAAAGATTTTGCAACTGACGGCTCGGTCAGTACCATCTCGCACCGAAAATTCTTTCATCACACCATGTATCTTATAAGATTGTAGCGGCCATATTTTCTGAAATATATGGTATGTATCCAGGAAGAAGAAGAAGAAATTGAGCTAAGCTGTGAAAGCTGGATCAGAAAACGAGAATCAGAGCGTCCCCAATTCTACTTTTGGAATCTTGTGCCTAAGCTAGAACTTCTAGTGTTTGTTTTCATCAGGTCATACCGAGAGTCTAATTTCCAATTGTACAAAGATGTACTGCCGGAACTCAGTCCTTTCTTCTTTGCCCTGGACCATGTACATTATTCCAGGTGGCTTTCAATTCATTTGAGGGACATGGAGGCTCTCCAAAATGACACATTTGATGAATTCACAAAGGGAAATTTCACTGTCCACAAAACCACTTGGCCTTTTCCTCAGTGGCTTTAGACCAAGCACATGAGCAGAATAATGCTCATGTGAAAGGAGATGGGGGAGCCGTTGGCCTATTTGAAGATGAAGATGCTCTCAGAAGGTGGACAGTGGCTGGTCCTGAAGTAAGCCGCCTGATCGTTGAGTTTGAGACTAAAAGTGATGCTGATCCAAAATCTAAGGGTAAGCATCATGATGAAACTGAAACTATGCAGAAAAGGTTTCTTGAAATGGTTGAAAATCTGGCAAAAGTAATCAAAGAAATGGGCAACCCTTTCGAGGAAGATTCAGTGGATCTGATTGTGCTAGACAGTCATGAAATTATGGACAGCAAAGTCAGTGAATCCTTGAGATCTACAAAGGGCCTTGGACAGACACAATTCACAACTTTATTGAGAGGCTCAAGACACCCAGCAAATTCTATGAACCAGCACACAAGAACAAAATTCTATTGTTCAGTCGCAAGATGCCTACTACAGAATCCAAGGGCAAACAGTCACTGCAAACCATAAAGGGTGATTGTAATCTATTCTCACGCCTCTTCATATCATGCCAGAACAGACAGTGTGATTCAAATGAATTCTTTCAACATGAAAATCAAAATTGCCCACCATCACTGGCACAGAATCAAAATTGCCCACCATCACTGGCACAAAATGGACAGATGCATCAGGGCACCAAGACACAGCTGCTGCCTCTACTAGAACAGGCATCCCAGACAAAGAGGCTAGACTTGATCTCTTTGCAAGAAAGCAAAGAGATTATGATTGCATTCCCCCTACAAGGGCTGCTCTCAGAGAGCATTGCAAGAGAGCTGCCTTTCAAGCAGGGCACATTTGGTGCCAGTTTCTAGTATGTCATCCAGTTTTGCCCGGTCCAAGACACTGGGGATGGCAACAGATTGATGGCACCTGGTTTCCCTATTGGACAGATTTGCCAACAGTAACAAAATCTTGCCAAGAACTGAATAAGCGTGGCTGCAAAAAGGAATGCCAAGGCAAGTGCAAGTGCCACAAATCTGGACTTAGCTGCACAGCTCTCTGCAGCTGCACTTGCTAAAACTAATTGATACACAAAACATACTGGTTTCTCTCAGGAGATACATACTTTTTTATCTTTGGCGGCCGTTTTGGAAATATGGTGTTCATATGGTGGAAAGATGGGTTCACTTTATCTCTCCATGAAAATAAGAATGCCAAAATACAAATTCTCAATCATTATATGGGCAGTATGCAACTTTTGTAGGCTTATGAAATGAAAATATTTGAAATATACAACAAATTTGCCGCCATTTTGGAAAAGTGTCAGCCATCTTGGAAATAGCCAAATATTGAGGTGGCCGGAGGTTGATTTTGATTTATGGGGGTAGTAAGAGTTCTCATGCCAAATCTCTTGCTTGTATCACCATTTGCACTTTTTCCCATTATCCTGCTGAACTGGCAGACTAAAGGGATAAAGATTGGAGGCTTTTTTAATCGTAAGGACAAGCTACAGACTTTTATGAAGTCCAATATTATTTACAAATTTGAATGCCCAAGATGTCTTGGTAGTTATGTTGGCTCATCAAAGAGAAAGTTGCAAGTCCGTTATTACAGCCACTTAGGTCTGAGCTACAGAACTGGCTCACGAATAACTAACCCCGAATTTTCTAGTATTAGAAATCATGCCGTTAAATGCAAGGTTAATATTGATAAAAAAAACATTTTTCCATCCTGGGAACTACCAAACAATCGGCTTACTTAACGACCCTTGAGTCTTTGTTTATTAAACGTCGTCATGCACCTCTTCTTGATAAACTCCAACGTGTCTTCTTCTCCTTTGTAACTGGCCTAAGTGTACTCTGGGCACGCGTGAGCTTGTGGTCTCACTTCGTCTTTCCCCTTCTTAGAGAGAGAGAGAAAAAAATCTGCTTTCTTTTTACTTTTTTATGTATTTTGTCATTTTAAAGAATGTAACTGCCGTTTTTAATTTAGCTTTTATTTTAAATTAGAGAATTAATGTGTATTTTTCAATTTTACAGACTGATGATGTGTTTAAGTAGCACGAAACGTTTCTTTCAATAAATATGCAAACATGTATATATACATATATATGTATATATATGTGTATGTATATATATACATACACACACACACACACATATATATATATATATATATATATATATATATATATATATATATATATATATATGTATATATACATATATATACACATGTACAGTATATGTGTGTATATATATATATATATATATATATATATATATATTTACCTGTTTAATTAATAAATAAATCACTGTACGTAAACATAACTAGTTCACTCTCAGCCAACGCACACTTATTGATAATTACTACCAGTAGTAATAGCCGTCTATTTGCAATAATAATCATAATCATGATTTTTCATTATTATTTGCCATTAATATCACGTTCATGATACACAGGCTGCATTCTGTTCATTTACATTAATATCCAAATAAAAAAAATATTATTGCAGTAATGAACATTAATGTGCAATATACATATACATACATACATACATACATATATATATATATATATATATATATATATATATATATATATATATATATATATATATACATAAAATATTCATTAGTACACCAAGTGAGACATGCAATGATATCAAACATATTATTATTATCAGCCTACAAGTGGAGTTGGAAGGCAGGTAACGGGGCTTAATAACTGCAGTCATTACAGCAGGTCAGGTCACGGCATGCATAGTACGCTTACATTTCAAAGAGGGATGAAAGAGAATAAAAATGTAGCACTAAAAAGAAAAAAAGAATTGATAACTAGCCAACTTAGAAAAAGCGTAAATTATGGGTGAAGGAAGTCATCTTTTTCTAGTATGTATTTTATATACTGTATATACTCAGTGACATTTTATTGTACTGTATTTCAGTTGGTTTTGTTAGCGTACAGTGTATCACTGAACAAGTTAGGAATTAAATTTTATATTGAAAAAAGAACAGTGATTTTATTTTTATCTATCAGCCTAGGTCTTCATAAAAAAAATGTAAAACACGCTTTTATTAAAATGCATAAAAAGTAAAGGAATAAAAGAAAAAAAAATAGCTTTTCCTTCCATGTTCGGGGCCACGCTTTTATTTTTGTAGACATGATTCATTGTAAGAAAATCTTGGTGTGTCTCAAAAAAATCAATGCTTACTTTATAGTGCATTTTAATAAAAGTATGTTTAAAATTTCCTTCTTTTCATACTTTTTAGTTTTGACAGAAATTGTGACCGATATGTGATTGCACTTAACGAAATTGATATCCGTTTACGGGGGAGGAGGAGGAGGGAAGGGGGAAGGGGCAGGGAGGGAAGATGGAAGAGAAGGGAAGGGGGAGGGGGAGTAGGAAGAGGAAATGGGAGGGGATGAGGAAGGGAAAGGGGAAGGGGATGGAAGAGGGAAGAGGAAGCGGAGGGGGAGGGAAGATGGAAGGAGAGGGGGATCGGAGGCTAGGGGAGGGGAGGGAAGGGGAGGAAAATGGGAAGGGGATGGAGGGGAGAGGGGAGAGGTAGGTGAGGGGAGGGGGGAAAGGGTGGGTTACTCTAAATCGGGTGAATCAATATCTTTATAACGTTGCCAGACGCACGATTATGGCTAACTTTAACCTTAAATGAAATAAAAGCTACTGAGGAGGAGGCTAGAGGGCTGCAATATGGTGTGTTTGATGACTGGAGGGTGAATGATCAACACACTAATTTGCAGCCCTCTAGCCTCCTCCTCCTCAGTAGTTTCTAAGGTCTGAGGGCGGACAGAAAAAGTGTGGACGGACAGACAAAGCTGGCTCAATAGTTTTCTTTGACAGACAAGTAAAAAAGCAATTTTAAAAGGCTATTTTCTGATAATTATGAATTTGTAATGCGGTTTTCATTTCAAGCAACATCATTTCCCAAGGCTGAAATCACAGTCAAGAGCCGTTTACAGAAGAAACGTTACCAACATTATTTGATTTTGCTCTGCTGCCCGCCCTCTAAAACTGAACTGAGAGAGAGAGAGAGAGAGAGAGAGAGAGAGAGAGAGAGAGAGAGAGAGAGAGAGAGAGAGAGAGAGAGAGAGAGAGAGAGAGATGTTATTAACATGAAGTTTTCTTTGTTGACATAATGCAAAGTCTTGCATCTGAAATTTCAGGCTTTTCAGTGCAACTGAGTCGATGGTGTGGGAAGTTTAAAACAATAAATGTGTAAGACGAAAGCAAAGGGCACGAGTTCTATAAAAAAACTCTAACCCCGAATGTCCGAAGAGAAATTACCGCTACTCCCAAGGACCAGAGCCTGTCGAAATCATGAATGAGGCACCTCAACTGGATTTCCAGGAAAAGCTGACTCGAGTTATGCAGATATCTTGTTGGTCTGACGCTTAAACCTATTCTACGGCTCCCTTATATTACCTACGCTACGAGATGTGAAGGAGAAGCCAAGATTCTGGCAGAGAATGTGTTAGCGGCCTTCGGTAAAGTTACACCAGTGGCTCTCAAACTGGGGGTAATTACCCCTCATAGGGGTAATGAGGCAGTTTCTGGGGGGTAACGAGGCACTTTCTAAATCATATTTTCTACGAATTACCAAAGGGATAATTCTTTAATTCCAATATGTAATAAAAGGAATAATGCCTTGATTTTACTTTTTTGCCAAAGGAAGCGTCTGAAATCTAAATTCTTTATTTCTGAAGACTTGAGTAAAAGTGAAATTCATTTATTATATACAAAATGCGTTAGAAATTAAGCATTCCAATATTTTTTTTTCCTTTATAACTTCACATAACTGAACAGGAATGGGGTGGGGGTAACGGTGATCTGTCACACCACTGGCCCCGGGGGTAGCAACGATACCACAAAATTTGAGAACCACTGGTTTACACTGATTTCTGAGGCACTTATACACTTCAGAGAAGATTACGCGCCTGAAATTTTAATAGGGGTTACCGCTGACAAAACCAGGCAACATAAGGACCGCTGACAAAACCAGGCAACATAAGGACTGCTGACAAAACCAGGCAACATAAGGACCACTGACAAAACCAGGCAACATAAGGACTGCTGACAAAACCAGGCAACATAAGGACCGCTGACAAAACCAGGCAACATAAGGACCACTGACAAAACCAGGCAACATAAGGACCGCTGACAAAACCAGGCAACATAAGGACGCTGACAAAACCAGGCAACATAAGGACCGCTGACAAAACCAGGCAACATAAGGACCGCTGACAAAACCAGGCAACATAAGGACCACTGACAAAACCAGGCAACATAAGGACCGCTGACAAAACCAGGCAACATAAGGACCGCTGACAAAACCAGGCAACATAAGGACCACTGACAAAACCAGGCAACATAAGGACTGCTGACAAAACCAGGCAACATAAGGACCGCTGACATAACCAGGCAACATAAGGACTGCTGACAAAACCAGGCAACATAAGGACCGCTGACAAAACCAGGCAACATAAGGACCACTGACAAAACCAGGCAACATAAGGACCACTGCACAAAGTATCTTGTAGTATTCACAGCTGCCCCGTAGGGGGTTAGTGCCGTCAGTGCACCTCATGTGGTGCACTGTAGGCATTACTTAAGGTTCTTTACAGCGTGCCTTCGGCCCCTAGCAGCAACCCCTTTCGTTCCTTTTACTGTACCTCCTTTCATATTCTCTTTCTTCCATCTTACTTTCCAGCCTCTCCTGACAACTGATTCATAGTGCAACTGTGAGTTTTCCTCCTGTTACACCTTTCAAACCTTTTACTGTCAACGCTTCAGCGCTGAATGACCTCATGGGTCCCAGTGCTTAGCCTTTGGCTTAAAATCTATATTAAATTCAGTTCAACACTATTCGCAGCTGAAACTTGGGAAAAGTTTAAAGAAAAGGAGCAACGCCAACAATATTGCTTGTAACATAATTGGCGAGCTTTTTGCGACTTCTGATCTCTGTCTCAAGATCTATTCTCCCTACGATTTCTTATTCAGTGACTTTGCTACTTATTTTACGATTCATCATATAGGTTCAAATGTCAGTAAGACGCCCAACTTAATGTCTTTTATATCCCGGTCGAGAGGAAAACAAGTTTAAAATGCATATATAGACGAATATTGACTTTCAATTCACTCAGTATTCGACACACCTTCTCTTTCAAGAAAGTCACGAGCGTTGTCTATTCCCATAAAGTATAAAATATTACCAGGTCCAGATTCAGATATATGCACCCTCATGTGTGAAAGAACATTTCATTTCATACGATAGAAATTGAGATTAAATTTATGTCTACTGAACTAAGGACCGGTAAAAACAGTATTGGTTGGTGTTGCAGTAAGTGAGAGGGGTGGCCGGTAATAAAGTCACAGGAAAAAAAAAATCAAAGGAAAAAAGTCACAGGGAAACAGTCACAGAAAAAAGTCACAATTTTGGCTAGGAATACGTCACAGGAAAAAGTCACATTAATTTATGATGGCCGGTAATAAAGGCACAGGGAAAAACTCACAATATTTCTAGGGGGTCATTCTCTCTCTTTCTGATATTGACAGTCTTTTGTTCATGTTTTGACGTCATCCCCAACGTGCCTGTCTGTACTAAACACGCCGCAAAAGGTGGAGGATACATACCGGGTTCAAACCCTTTTTTGGGGGTCACTATCTAGGAAAGATTATTGTGACTTTTTTTCCCGTGACTTTTTTTACCTGGATTCAGCGAGAGGATTCCACGGGTTAGACACTATAGGACAAGTGATCCTGAATACAAACCTGTACACAGTTGTACTTTTAACTATCTTTTGCATTCACTGTAATGTCATTGTAGCTCATAGTGTTTCTTCAAATGCAGTTTATTATGTGTTTCTTATATGTGTTGTGAAAACCGTATTTCTTCTCGTTATATGGGAATATTGATGAATAATATTCTTCTCTGTGCGACTGCTTTTAGCCAAAGCGTTGGGAAAATCTGCATAATTATTTCAATTTGCGGCTTTATAGTTACTAGGATTTTTCTGAAGCTTCACAAAGGACTAGCAGGAATGAGACGATGCAAGAGTTGGAGCGCTGGCTCCAAAATTCCGGGACATTTGTCGGAAAAATGGTTCTCTAAGACAAGCCTAGTGAGGCACTCCGCATAAGGACAAGGACAGACGGCCAATTTGAAATTCAGTGGAAAGTTTTAACGGTGTCCAAAGCTATAATCATTCCAGGAACTTTTAGCATTGGATATATACATATATTATTTGTGTGTTAATCGGCAATGACTGATGTCAATTTTGGGGAGAAAAGATTTGCTGTAAATCTGCGTTGCATTTTCTAGAGCCACGCCACCAAATGACAAAAGCATATATAGCGCATGTCATTTTTTTTCTTTTTATTTCGTGTGGCCTTGATATCATTGTTCCTTATTTTGATGAACAACTGACAATGACTGCTTTTTGCTCTCTCTTTTCCCGGAGCTGGAAAGTGATTTACTTCAATAACATTCTTAACAATATACTCTATTATTTTTCAAGTGACTGAGTGAATAACAAGAAAATTCGGCTTAATATTTTCAATACCATTCTATATATAAATTTCACAGTATTCACTGAAAAACGGGACGATACAGACAGGGCCACAGGCTCAGGTGCGCTACAAATGAACCGACTGGATGTTGACAAAGCAAGTGTCAGGTTTGAATTGAATATAGAATTGAGGCCAGAGGCCAAGCACTGGAACCTGTGAGGTCTTTCGGCACTGAAACGGAAATTGGCAGTAAAAGGTTTGAAAGGTTAAGTAACAGGAGGAAAACCTCAAAGCAGTTGAATAGGAAGCACTGGGAATCAACTGTTAGGAGAGGGTTGAGGAGAGTAAGATGGAAGAAAGAAACGGAAAAGGGTTGCAGCTAGGGGCCTAAGGCACGCTGCAAAGAAACTCAAGTAACGTCTACAGTGCACCGCATGAGGTGCACTAACGGCACTCTCCCTCCCCCCTACGGGGAGTATCTGTCAGTGGTGAATGTGGTATATATTGTTTGAAAAGGTCATGTACAGATGTTCAGTTTCGATGCATCCGGGGTTTCACTCAGTTTTCCTGTATTGTATTTCTGAACGTCTGTAGTATATAGTAGTAGGGTATATAGTAAATCATTACTATACTCATGAAAAATCTACTTGTTCTTCTTTTTAACGTGCTTTTTTTCCCATTTTTATATGGGATAAGCACGATGCCTTCTTTTGAAGGACTTTGATTTGGTGGTGAGGTAGGCTGTAGCCTCGATCAGCTGCCCTGCCTGACATCGCTTAGAACCCGGTAACGAATGTGTACATGTATTGTACCAAATCCCCAGCTTCCTTTCTCCCAGCAGCGAGGAGAACTGGGCGGTTAGGTCGACAGTTCGAGACGTGTGAGGTGTCTGTTATGTTTTTAGAAGATGTTGGAGTGGCTTTGTTTATGTGTGTATTAGTCTGTAACACCCATTTGCTTTCAGCAAACCTATCCGTTGATTACATACGTAATCCTGGGGTGTCTACACGGATAGCAAAGTGTCCGCCTTCTCTGACTGGTCGGCTGCGGGGATTGAACCATAGCCAAAATCTACTACTGCATCATATTTTTATCTTACACCTTTCTTGCATGCTTAAGAATTACCGTTCCTTTAATTTATAAAAAAAAATAGCTCCTTTTATTCCATTCGAATATTACGTTCGGTGACCTGCACTCCGCCGTAATGAATTGGAGAATTTTTCTTTTTCTGCAGCCTTCTTGTTACTCAACTATCATTATGGGTGAGGTTGCTAGACCCATAAGTTTTTTTAGTTTTGTGTAAAAGAAAACTATTGTGTCGACCTTGTCTGTCCGTCCGCACTTTTTCTGTCCGCCCTCAGATCTTGAAAACTACTGAGGTCTGAGGGCTGCAGATTGGTATGTTGATCATCCACCCTCCAATCATCAAACATACCAAATTACAGCCCTCTAGCCTCGTCAGTAGTTTTAATTTTATTCAAGTTAAAGTTAGCCATAATCGTGCTTCTGGCAACGATAAAGGGCAGGCCACCACCGGGCCGTGGTTAAAGTTTCATGGGCCGTGCCTCATACAGCATAATACCGAGACCACCGAAAGATAAAGCTGTTTTTGGTGGTCTTGATTATACGCTGTAGTGGCTGTACAGAAAACTCGATTGCAACGAAGAAACTTCAGCCCATTTTTCACTTGTTTAATCTTAGCTTCATATGATTCTACCTCCCATCATTCCTATCCTCTATGGTAGCATGAAATCTTGAGGGGTTCAGTGCCGGCCCTATTATATGAACCTTTAACCTATTCGATCTTCACTATCTGTGTATTCAAAAGGAATTCAGATGCGTGTTTCAAAACAGAAAAGAAATTTACTCCAGAAAAATATATATTGATTATTGAATAGAGGTGATATTGTGGCAGAATATTTTTTTTCGGTCCTTGCATAATGACTGAAGAACGATGATAAATAATCTTTCTCTAAGTGCTATTTTAAATGTAAGAGAATCTATGACACTTATTTCTAATCATAATTTATAATCATAATTTTTGCCAACTGACAATCAAATATGAGATTTGAAGATCCAGCTGCATTACAGTGTGATGAATTTTATGTTGATCTGAAAATTGTAAACCCCTTCTGTAGTAAGGAAGGATTTAAATGGAATTTACTGAATTTTTTAGGTCGTTTGTTTGAAGTTAACTAATTTAAACACGATTGTAAGGCCTAAGACATACTTCCATAAGGAGGAGTTTATTTACACTAGAGAAGATAGAAAGGATTTT
This sequence comes from Macrobrachium rosenbergii, assembly GCA_039081455.1. Classification (NCBI taxonomy): domain Eukaryota; kingdom Metazoa; phylum Arthropoda; class Malacostraca; order Decapoda; family Palaemonidae; genus Macrobrachium; species Macrobrachium rosenbergii. The sequence continues at coordinate 19,084 of JANJGK010005614.1, read as the reverse complement.
TCTCTACACATCAGGCATGTTTTATCCTGTGCAGTTTAATGTGGATTTTGTTCTGTGTTGTGACATCCAAAATAAATCTTTAAATTCCTCCAGTCGCAAGAAATAAAATAGAATTTTCAGTTATTATGCAAGTAAAGAATAGTCTGATAAATTGCGCCTGAAGACCATATGAGTGAATTTTAAGAAAACTAAAGATGTGTCAAACAAAACAAGAGACCTCTTATAGGCCTGAAACATTAATCAGTCAACTGAGTTCATATGTGAAACAAAATCAACACACAGGAATCATCCTTGAATGAAAGCAATGGCTGTTGATATCAAATAACAAGTTTCTTAGGTGTAATCGAGTTTTCTGTACAGCGTATAATCAAGGCCACTGAAAATAGATCTATCTTTCGGTGGTCTCGGTATAATACTGTATGAGCTGTAGCCCATGAAACCCTCAATTGGCCATGGTGACCTGTGTTGTTGCATTGCCAGACGCACGATAATGGCTAGCTTTAACCTTAAATAAAATGAAAACTGCTGAAGCTAGAGGGTTGTAATTTGGTATGTTTGGTGATTGGAGGGTGGATAATCAACATACCAACTTGCAGCCCTCTAGTCTCAGGATTTTGTAAGATCTGAGGGCGGACGGTCAGACAAAGCCATCTCAATAGTTTTCTTTTACTGAAAATAGAAACGCATAGCGAGTAAACTATGCGTGATTGATAGTGGAGATAATCTAGTGAATTTTAGTCAGAAATACCATTGGCAGTTCGTTGAACATGATCGGATAATCTATAATTATCAAGATATATGAAGTGAAATGCAGGAAAATCTTTGATACATATGAAGTGACTGTTTATATATTATTGAGTCAGAGTATCGTGAGGTAATATTTCTTTGTTGTTGGTGATTCCCGGTCGTGTAACATTATTATTGCAAATTCTATTTCTTCTTATGCATCTTTTAAAGCGAAACAATTTGTGCTGAAATGATTAGATTTCGTCCCACTACCTGTGTTATTCAGCCAATAATTTTCACGGACAAATAATGTTCTCTGACGAAGAGCGTGCTGGAGCCGAAATTTTAGGTGCGAGAATGATAACCATCTTTTCCCTAATACCCTTTATTAACAATTTGGAAGTTATATATATATTTTTCATTAGTTTGATGTTGATTTTAACAGGTCAGAATGTAAGACAATCGCAATTTTGTCGACGGATGGATTTCATTGCCTGTGAAACATGATGTTGGAAATGAAATGTTTTTTCCGCTTCCGTAAATATTTGGATTATAAAATCGGTTCTCATCCAAGTTACCACACCTAGGAGTCTCTAAGGCGGACAGCGGGTCAAATAACTCCTAAGATTTTCGGGGATTTGGGGGAGATGGTAGTTGGTAGTCTAAAATTATAACCAAGGGATTCCTAATCTTTCTATCTATCTATCTATCTATCTATCTCTATCTTTCTCTCTGTTTTATCTTCCTGTATAAACAAAAGGAACAGAGTGAATGTTATTTTTAGTTAGTATTAATGAAATTTCAATCCCGTTTTCGGAGGTTCTCAGTGAAGAATAACTTACTTCGTTATGTTCCTGT
>JANJGK010005614.1:2500-12500 GCA_039081455.1 Macrobrachium rosenbergii | reverse complement strand
CTTTTGGTGGTCTCGGTATAATGCTCTATGAGCCACTGCCCATGAGACTTTAACTACGGCTCGGTGGTGGCCTGTCCTATATCGCTGTCAGAAGCACGATTATGGCTAAATTTAACCTTAAATAAAATAAAAACTACTGAGGAGGCTAGAGGGCTACAATTTGGTACGTTTGATGACTGAAGGGTGGGTGATCAACATGCCAATTTGCAGCCTCTAGTCTCAATAGTTTTTAATATACGGGGGCGGACAGAAAAAGCGCGGACGGACAAACAAAACCGGCACAATAGTTTTCTTTTACAGAAAACTAAAAAAAAAAAAAAAAGTCGAATAATTCCGCTGATAAAGCAAAGCAAAACCAGAAATGCTGACTTCCGGACTTCAAGTTGCAGACTGGAACGCCATATTAGATGTTGATTCATCATTTGTTATTCCTTTGCGTTGCAGCCGTGGTGGTAACTTATTTGTGTGCAGCTCAATCAGGCCATAAACATATTGGTATGTAGAAAGTATATTCCTTTATGAAAAATACAGAGTGCCATTGACAGCTTCCATGAAATATAAAATTTGGAAACTCCGTTAGATGGGGGGAACTATTTCAACTAAAATATTCAGATAATGATAATAATAATGAACAAAATAAAATCTTCTTTCAGTTTTCTTCTGAAGATGGAAAGAGAAACCCACACGATTCCTGTGTATGACTTGTTTACTTGTAAATATTTACATATTACTTGAATCTCGAGTACTTACTTTCAGGTCCTACCTAACTGTGACCCTTTTTCAAGAGATCAAGAGATCTCTTGAAAAAGGGTCACAGTTAGGACTTGAAAGTACTCGAGTTTCAAGTAATATGTAAATATTCACAAGTAAACAAGTTATACACAGGAATCTTGTGGGTGTCTCTTTCCAATAATAATAATAATAATAATAATAATAATAATAATAATAATAATAATAATAATAATAATAATAATAATAATAATAATAATAAGGTCCTCGTTTTCTGCAGTACGTTCTTGAGTGTTAGACTTGACCACTTAGTTACATAAATACATACAGCAAAAACTCTACATATTTATGAGGAGTATTGTCATTCCGGCTGCAAGTTTCCGTATTAAAATATAACATTGCATTTAAAAGTAATATATGAATATATATATATATATATATATATATATATATATATATATATATATATATATATATATATATATATATATTCATCACTTGTAGGCTTGAGGGCTTAAGAATCACAGAGTAGATACTGGGTAAGTAAACCAACCATTAATGAGGGTATAATAATGATTATCCGATCTCATCTCCAGCAAACATAACAAGTATGTGCGAGACAGTTTTAGAAATGAGGCTGGTACACCTCGAGCTTCGCTTTTGTTTATCCAGGCATACTGTAAGTCTTTTTTACTAGTTGCAAAAATGTCATTTGATTTAGGTTCTTTAGGCAGTAATTCAGTGGAAAGGAGAGTGAGAAACAATGGTATGTATTTAGGAAGAATCAGCACTTCTGCCTACATTGAGATAAGAAATTTTGTATTATAGAAGTTCTCTTATGTAGGATGGAAAGACAAAAAGAATTATCATCACAAAAGTGGTTTATTTTCCCTCATGAAAAGGTGATTTCCAATGTTATCTCTATTTAGAGCTCTGAGCTGAACTTACTGCTTTTATTTCTGCTAGTTTTTTTTTTTTTTGTTATTTTGTGCATTTTAGTTTTCTGCAAAAGAAAACTATTGTGCCGGCTTTGTCTGTCCGTCTGTACTCTATTCTGTCCAGACTTTTTCTGTCCGCCATCGATCTTAAAAACTATTGAGGCTAAAGGGCTGCAAATTGGTATGTTGATCATCCACCCTCCAACCATCAAACATACCAAATTGCAGCCCTCTAGCCTCAGTAGCTTTTATTTGATTAAAGGTTAAATTTAGCCATAATCATGCATCTGGCAACGATATAGGCCAGGTCACCACCGGGCCATGGTTAAAGTTTCATGGTCCGCGGCTCATACAGCATTATACCGAGACCACCTAGAGATAGATCCATTTTCGGTGGCCTTGATTATACCCTGCAGATTGCGGATTACATTCTTGGCAGGGAGGTCTGCTATTTCTGAAGACTCTTTTCATTCCGTTCCGATCTCTGTGGCACCATATATATATATATATATATATATATATATATATATATATATATATATATATATATATATATATATATATAAAGGCAAATGCCAGGAAGGAAAAGTGAAGCATCAGAGTATTTGCTAGGCCTTTCGACACACAGTCCTTTACTAGCAGACTAATGAGGTTACAAGAAAGCTTGTATAATTGACAAATGATATATGGGTATCCCTGAGGATGGGGATTATAAGGGAACAGATGCACCTGGAATCCAACTCAGTTGAAGAATTAGTGGACCTACCAAAACAAAGGTAAATCTTTGAGAGGTTTTACAAAAGATTAGGCCTAACGGTTCAAAAGCAGGGAGAAGCCAGTTAAAGTAATGAGTAAGGTAATTTTTGGTGGTCAGTCTCTTTCCCTGTACAATACTTGAAAACCCTTGGGGGTCACTGTCTAGGAAAGATCTTATACTGCTACTGGAACAATAAGATAATGATGATAAGGGAGCCCCTTGAGCTGAATAATGTATAGAAACGTTTTATATAACTTATATACATCAACAAAGGGAACACAACCAGTGTGTAGTGTGGGTTCTCCTTTAATGAGATAAAATGATGAGTAATCAAGAGGATTTGTATGGTGGTTACTCTTTAATATTCAGTTTACTTGACATCTAAGCACTCCATTACCTCGAGATTATTTAATACATTGTAATTGCTTCGTGCTTAAGAAATAAGCCGGTCCACGTATGTCCAAAAGAAAAGATAAATCAAGCTCTTACATGATTTAAGATTAATTCAAGCAAGTGGAGGCACTTGGACACGGGACGAAAAGTCTCTCAGTCTGCCTATATATGTATGTATGTATTAAATTATGTACTTTTATATATATATATATATATATATATATATATATATATATATATATATATATATATATATATATTATATATATATATATATTATAATAACCCAGAAGTCTCGCACAGTGCGCTTCCCCCCCCCCCCCCCGACCTAATTTACCCCTTTGTTTATTGACTAGAAATCAGAGCCCATTATCAACATTCCGATCTGTCCCTTTTTTTTTTACCTACAACAGATATTGAGATGACACAGATAAAAGAGGCCAGGAGAAGACTTACTGTCACTCCCTTAAGAAGCTTATCCCAGCTAAGCTTCCTAAATGGACTTTCTAAAGGCAAATTAAGCTGCCTGAATTGTCTTACCTCGGCAGGAAACCCGCCAGGGCAACGGAATCGCTGCCCACCTGGCCAGTGACTCATGCTTGCACACGGCCCCTACCCCTGGCCATGTGCTTTAAAAGGAAGAGAAGCAGTTAAGGAGAGTTAGTTAGTTGTGGAGCAGAAGACATGCAGTAAGAGTCCTCGAGAAACAGTCCGCCACGCGGGCGAGCGGTTACTTTGCTGAGAGATCACCCTTCATCCCTGTCCAACTCCAGACTTCAGTCATCCTCGAGGGCACCGCCGTACGTGTGATCATCCCTCGTCCTTCTTCTCCAGACCAGCTTCCCCTAAGGTAAAGTGTGAGTAAAGACTTTTCGGTCACGAAAGGTTGCCCTTTAGAAAGCTTGGAGTACCAGCATTTCACTTCTGTCCTTGTGCCAGTTTATCCACTGCCATTCCCAATGTCCTGTGCTCGAGTGTAAAGTGGTCATTCATTCCTCGAGTCTTTGGCACCCTCAGTGCAAACTCGAGACTTATTCTGTGTTAAATTGTTCCTTTACTGGCGTGTAATGTGTAAATCTCTCTTGCAGAGGGACCCATTCGCAGTGGATTCATCTTGGCCTGTGCCTCGCCTTTAATCAAGACCCCAGTAGAAGGCTCTTCAGGAGTTGCAAGCCCTTTATCAAGTTACTTATCCATTTTCCCTTCAATGCTTGCTTTTGTAAATATAATTCTTTAATTTATCCAAGTGTTTACGTAACATTTCCTTATGAAGTAGAGCCTTCAGCTCCAAAATTCTCCCCTTTTTCTCATTTTTTTTTACTATTTCCCTTTAGGCAAGTCAGAACTCCAAGGCCAATTACATAAAGTTTCTGTTGCCGGCCTGTAAAATATCATAAACCCAGGGAAATACGTAAAAAAAAAAAATATATATATATATATATATATATATATATATATATATATATATATATATATATATATATATATATATAAATACATACATACATATGTTACACTTACAGATTAAACATTTCTTTCAAAATGCTACGTAACGTGTTTTGCGGTCTATCTTCAGAAGCGTGGTAATTAGCAACCCCCTCTCTCTCTCTCTCTCTCTCTTTCTCCTGTACTCAACCCACATATCTCTCTCTCTCTCTCTTCCCAACATAACCCTCAAAATGGATACTCTAAGGAAACACAATCTTTCCTACATAAGTAGATTTATTATCAAATAAAACCCAACAAGTAATGAATTAACGAAAAAAATTAAAATGCATAGTAAATGAATTATCAAGTCAAAATAGTCTGATTCAAGATTTAACCTTACTCTGGTTGAATGCCTTTTCACTCAAAACTCCCACACATTCCATCTTTAGACATTATACGTCTAGTCTTAAAGTTAACCACATTGAAACAACCACTAACTGCAAAGATTGCAGTGTTCTTTCTCTATCACCACAGCATCACCACAGACATCTTAACTGCCGGTTTCTAAGAGTTCGGAGCACACAAGGCCACGTCTGGACGATATCGCTCTTGGTTAGATAATCCTCAACCAGACCTAACTTTTGGTACAATTAGATACACAATCTCCATTTTTCTAATGCACGAACTTATGTACTTGCATACCAACTAAGTAGGGTACCTCACATACCGGCCTCAATTTTGTGTGTTCAATCAAGCCAAAACATCTGAAACACTTGAAACATCTGCTGACTGCAGTGATTTGCATTTGTGTCACTGTCCCACTACCACTTTACAGCTTCCCTTCGCTTCATCACACTATAACTGAATACATATAGTAAACCTAAAACGAAATATATTTTCCTATACACATATACATATATATATATATATATATATATATATATATATATATATATATATATATATATATATATTTACGTGTTTCTCTCTCTCTCTCTCTCTCTCTCTCTCTCTCTCTCTCTCTCTCTCTCTGTATATATATATATATATATATATATATATATATATATATATATATATATATATATATATATATATATATATATATATATATATATATATATGTATGTATATATATATATATATATATATATATATATATATATATATATATATATATATATATATATATACTCGTGTATATATATATATATATATATATATATATATATATATATATATATATATATATATATATATATATATATATATATATATATATGTTAGGAACAATCGTTTGTCGATTGTTCCCTTGGTGGATTGTTGCCTCCTTTTGTTTTTTTTGTTTTTCTTGTTGGCGAGTTGACGTGTGGTGGACGGTGTCAGACTTCGCCAGTCAGGTCCAGGACAGCAGCAGGTCACGGCAGTAGAGCAGCGGAGAACATTCTTTTGGACGCGATGGTTGTCGTATCGGCTCTGTCGTGGGAGTCCAGTCTGGGAGAACTGTTTCTGAGGACGTGATGGTTGCCGTGTCGGCTCTGTTTAGTTGTCCTGCAGTGTTGGTTTTTGCAGTTCTCGATTTTTTTTCCTTTATGCTGCTTGTTTATTATTTATTGTTACTATTGTTGTTTATGATTTTATGCTGCCTGTGTCTTATGATTTTTTTTTGTATTTATGTGAATTTTATGTTGCTGTCATGTTTTGTTCATTGATTTTGGTATTTTAAGTTTTTGTTCTCTCCTGGACCTGACTCACTTGTAAATTTTTGTAAATAAATTAATTTTAGGTAACTTTTTGTATTTGTTCTGCTCCTCTCTCCTTTGTTTGTCACCTCTCGTCAGTCATTACAGCCCAATTGCTTGTTAATTGCTTGTTTCGTTTAGAACCTGTCGATCTCGAGAGGCGAGATCGTAATATTGGCGACCTTAGGCCAGGATTGGTTCTGTTTTGGCTGGCGGGGGTGTGGCAGCATCGGGGGAGTATTTTGTTTGTAAAAAAAAAAATTTTTTGTAATTTTTTTTTTTTCTGTTAGGTGGGGAGGTGTTAGGAACAATCGTTTGTCGATTGTTCCCTTGGTGGATTGTTGCCTCCTTTTGTTTTTTTTGTTTTTCTTGTTGGCGAGTTGACGTGTGGTGGACGGTGTCAGACTTCGCCAGTCAGGTCCAGGACAGCAGCAGGTCACGGCAGTAGAGCAGCGGAGAACATTCTTTTGGACGCGATGGTTGTCGTATCGGCTCTGTCGTGGGAGTCCAGTCTGGGAGAACTGTTTCTGAGGACGTGATGGTTGCCGTGTCGGCTCTGTTTAGTTGTCCTGCAGTGTTGGTTTTTACAGTTCTCGATTTTTTTTCCTTTATGCTGCTTGTTTATTATTTATTGTTACTATTGTTGTTTATGATTTTATGCTGCCTGTGTCTTATGATTTTTTTTTGTATTTATGTGAATTTTATGTTGCTGTCATGTTTTGTTCATTGATTTTGGTATTTTAAGTTTTTGTTCTCTCCTGGACCTGACTCACTTGTAAATTTTTGTAAATAAATTAATTTTAGGTAACTTTTTGTATTTGTTCTGCTCCTCTCTCCTTTGTTTGTCACCTCTCGTCAGTCATTACAGCCCAATTGCTTGTTAATTGTTTGTTTCGTTTAGAACCTGTCGATCTCGAGAGGCGAGATCGTAATAATATATATATATATATATATATATATATATATATATATATATATATATATATATATATATATATATATATATATATATATATATATATATATATATGTATGTAAATATATATGTACAGAGAGAGAGAGACAGTGTTGCCACACGTACGATAATTATCGTACATGTACGATAAAAACGGCCTTGGTACGATGTACGATAGCATTTTCCGTTACCGTACGGTTTGTATGGTAATTCTAAGGTGTTGATAAGTATATAATTACAAATATAAGTGGTCGGTGGACTCCTCCATGAAACAGGCTAATTTATAAAAAAAATTATTTCAGAGTCCGTACATGGCTTGCCGCCGCTTGTCTCCAATTGTAACGTAAGCTTTCCCGACTCTCCACGGAGTCCAGAGCTCTGGACCCCGGGTCTAACGTACTGAACCACCCTCCCTCTGTCACTGTGTGTTGTTGTTGTTATTGTTGTCTACCATGGCTGAGGCAAACAGTGATAATAATGAAGAATTATCAGCAACCCCAGTTACCCCACGAAAAAGAAAGATAATTTTACTGGTACAAGTTATAGGCTTAATAGTTAGGGTCTCCAGGTTTGGTCACAAATCTGTAAATATAATTTCAGAATCAAACCTGGGATTTCCCAGGAAATATAGAATTACAATATATATATTCCCCATAGCTTAGCCTTTCCACAAAGGCATAATATAGGCCTATTTATTTAACAAGACGTATACGGAAACATTTATGAATTTGAATAACATGATAGAAACAGGAAGAGGCAATTTCACTGGGGCTGGTAGGATGGACGGTTAATCTTAAGAATAGGGGCTCACAAGATATAGGAATTTTTATATGCATAGATCCAAAGAGCAGTCGGAGTAGATTCAAAAAATATACAGTATAACATAGTGAGGAGATCAAAGGACTTCGCCCCTGGCTAAGTAATAGCAACTACAGTGGCAGGTAAGAAGTATTAGGTTAGGCTAGTGCTTGTAATATATTTTTTTACGCATTTTCTAGTGATTAAAGCCCTAAACGGGGGATGTGGGAGGCGGAGCCCGCTGGATAAGTAATAGCCACTTCAGTGACACGTTAGGTAAGAAGTATTAGGTTAGGCTAGTGCCCTTGTTGGGTGTTTATCAGGGATTTCCTCACAATGGATGCTGGTCGCTCTTTGAAATTATTCTTACCGCTAAAATCTGGATTATTTTTTTCACACTTTAAAATATTGTCCCTTGGAGAAATCAAAGTATATGAGAGGGGTAACTAATGTTTGTTCCCACACCTTTTGAAATTACTGTATGGTTACAGGCTCCATCAAAAGCGGGACCACATCGCCAGCAGCGCTATAGGAAAGAGTGGGAAGCTGATCCAGCTTTCAAGCCATGGTTACAAGATGTCTCTAATGATCCTCTGAAAGCCAAGTGCCGGGTTTGCAATGTAGTTATGGTTGCAGAGTTAACTATAATTAAAAATCATGCAAAAGGGAAGAAACATTCCTCATATTTCAAAAATGTACCAACTGAGCAGGCTTCGATTGCAAAGTTCTTTCAGAAACCCCAGTGTAGTACATTACAAAATCAAATAGCTAGAGCTTAGATTAAACTTGCTGGATTTCTTTCAGAGCATAATATTGCATTTACAGTAATGTAACAGAACACTTAACTGATCTCTTAAAAGATATTTTCCCTGACTCCGTAATTGCACAGTCAATTTCTTTAAAGAGAACTAAAGCTACAGCTGTCGTTACCAATGTCATAGGTGAATCACATAAGAAGGCCCTTGCCAAGAAATTGCAGGAATGTAAGTTCAGGGTAATGTGTGACGAATCAACTGATATTGGTTCTGTTAAAACATCTTGTGTGGTTGTTAGATTTTTTGATGTGGATTCATTATCAGTGGAGAGTAAGTTTTGGGAACTTTACGACGTATACAATGCTGATGACCCAGAAAGTGTTGAGAGAGGTGCCACTGGCAAGAGTTTGTATGAAGAAATGATGAAAACATTTAAAGATCATAATGTGCCCATTAAGAATATGATAAGCTTTGGTGCTGATGGTTGTAGCGTGATGATGGGTGTGAATAATTCAGTTTCCAGTCACTTTCGAAGTGAATGTCCAGGTCTCATGGTGATGAAGTGTATTTGCCACTCGGCTCATCTTTGTGCAAGTCAAGCATGTAGAAGTCTGCCTAGAAGATGTGAAGGCTTAGCCAGTGAAGTCTACAACTTCTTTAAATGTAGTAGCAAACTTCAAAGTGAGTACAAGCAATTTCAATCATTCTGTGATCTCAAACCACATAAAGTTCTCCATCCTTCCCAAAGTAGATGGTTATCTTTAGTTGCCGTGGTTCAAAGGCTATTGGAACAGTGGGAGGCACTGAAGCTATTTTTCTCGGAGAAGTGGCTCACTGAGAAACTATTAGCAACAGAGTTGATTATCAACTCCCTTCATGATCCTTTCATGAAGTTATATTTCATGTTCCTTGACTGGGTTCTTCCAAAATTTACTGAGTTCAACAAATTTATTCATTCAGATAAAGCAGTAATAACAGTTCTCTATGATAAAGTGTCCATGCTATTCAGAGACCTCCTTCTCTCATTTATGGACAGGACCTATGTAATGAAAACTGATCTAAATACTGTAAATCCTGAAAAACGCGACAGGCATCTTAGTGACAGCCAAATGTACCTAGGAGTTGAAGTTATGCAGGGATTAAATAACACCTCCATACAGGAAAAGAAAGCTCAGCAGCAGGAGTTTTTTCAGAGGTGCAGAAGTTTCCTTATAGTGGCTTGCACAGAAATAAAGGAGAGATATAATTTCAATGATGGTGTCCTGTCAAAGTTAAACTGTCTCTGTCAAAAAAAATGCTCTCTCACCAGAATTCAGAGAAAGAATCCCTTCCTTATTCCCTCTTGCATCTGAGCTTCCTCTGATTGTACCCCCAGATGACCACTCACTACTTCAAAAGCTGGATGACCAGTGGAGAATGTTTCCCATATTGCAACATGAACTTAAACATCTCGTTAATGAGTCACCTGATACGTTCTGGAGAGAAGTGTCCCAAAAAGAGTCTAG
>JANJGK010005613.1:25000-44434 GCA_039081455.1 Macrobrachium rosenbergii | reverse complement strand
AATTTATGTTTGTCAGTGATTTTCAACAATGTTTTTAATAGAGGAATCTCAGCCCCATCAGCGCACCCTACTCCCTTCTTTGCACTAATTTCACCAAGTAAAAAGTTATGCATTCTCCATTGCAGACAGAGTTTTCTTGCTGTCGACCTTTTGCTTCGATTGTGCTTTATTGCCATGCCCAGACCACTGCAATTTAATCTTCAGTGCCCTTGAAGTGAAATCCCGGTGCCTCAGTGGTCATCTTTTCATCTTAGTTTTGTGTTCCAGCAGGGCACCATTTACCTGTCTTAATTATTACCAATCTTCTGATTATGTTATTGTAAATATATGTGATTTTAGTTATCCTGGGAGTTCTCTCAAAATTCCTTCCTAGTAAGGCCCTCACCTCATTACCTTTTCTTCTTATGTTCTACTAGTCCATTCATCTTTAGTCAAATCAGCATTATCCCTTCTGGTAAGTTCCTTCCCCCTGGTTTAGGTTGCACACACACACACACACACACACACACACACACACACACACACACACACACACACACACACATATATATATATATATATATATATATATATATATATATATATATATATATATATATATATATATATATATATATATATATATATATATATATATATATATATTGTCACCAACTTCTTCATCGTTTGTGGTAGTTTTTCCTTTTGATTTTTAAGAATAAAGATTGAATTGAAATATTCATTCCCCGAGATGCAATAACATACATTTCAAAAAGACACACAAGTTGCTTTGATTTTTTCAAAATGAGTGTCCCCATATTTTTCCCAGGCCGAGTGAAGCCAATGCAGGTGTCTAATGAGAATATGATTTACGACCACCGCCGAAGTTGTTACTGATCTGACCTTACCCTAGTAATTCACCGGAAAGGTGACATGTTTAGCAGTCTTTTGAAAGTAGCACACCCCTGGAGATTTCCCTCCATTGTTACTAATCTTTCCATTCCCCTGTCACGCATACCTCTTTGCATTTCTGTCTCCTTTGCCTTTCCAAACTACCTGCGTTGACCTTAAGGGTCATTTTTCCTGACCTGACCCTTACCTGCATCTCCTCCTACTAACACCTGCATCCTCTGCCTACAAATCCTTAGACTCCCCCATCTCATTGTCACCCCATTGATTCCTCTTTTCAAACCCTTATCTGGCCACCATACAATGACCTTTCTAGGTACCTGGCCGGATTAACGACAAGCCCTACGAAGAGGAAAGTGGAAGCCCATTCAGATAAGGCCTTCAGAAGTGTCAAAACGCAACCGTCGCTAGAGCCGTCTGTGGTATAATTACTGGCCCCGACGATCCCTGCACTGGTAGTCCCTCACCAGAAGTCATATTGTTAGTACGCCTATGCTAGTTTCCCCTTCAGGTGTCTCCTTGCTTGTAGACACTCCACTCACTCGTCTCCTGAAGACATGCCGCTAGACTGTTTCATGCTAGCCTCTTCTACAATGCCACTCGACACTGCCGCCCCACTGGCACTCCACACATCCACTCTTACCTATTAGTCATCTCCAAGCCTCCATTAGTCATCTCTCCCGACTTCACACCTCTGAACTTCTCCGGCTAGGTGCCTCCTACCGATGTCATCCCTGCTACGACGTCCCCCCTGTCCTGAAGTCACCGAGAGACTACACCAGAAACCTTACTTGAAGTAGTACCTACACCACTGCTTACCGCTGCATGCCAATGCCCTATTAGCCTGCCAGCGCCCTTACTCTTCATCTAACTTTCCTCTGTTGGGAACCCTGAGTGACAACACATATACTGACACCCTACTGCAGATAACCTGGCTTTACGAACCTCACGTCTTGTCCACGGGCCAAAGGTAATGTGATTGGAAGTTGTTTATCAGTCCCTTACCTATAGCTTACCTATGCCTATATACCTGTTCTCTAAAAACCTGCACCTTATACCTAACCATCTCCCTCAGAGATGCCTGTGATTTTGATTGATGGAAATGTGATTAATAGTGACATACCTTGCCTTCACTCGTGTATTTGTGCTTAAAGTGTAATTGTTATGTAAGACAAGCAATGTGATATTTTACCATTTTACTCGAATCCCCTCGAATGAGTTTCAACTTTACTGCTCGTACAGATTCGTGATTTCGAGTCCCTGTTTTGTGACATCAACTGTCGGTCGACGGTGCCAAACCCCTGCATACACAGGTGCCATATTGGTCAAGATTTCAAGTTTATAAACAGTGCAACGTTCTCACTTATCGTAACCCCCTGCTGTGCATTCTACGGATCCTTCCCTGAAAACTATATCCTACGAAAGGCCTAGTGTGTTAAGATATTGCAGTTTTGGCACTCTGTTTGATTACTAAGTGATTTCCTTGTGAAACATAAATCTTGAGAGTACCACGTAACTCTATCGATAGCTCCCGTACATATTACAGTTTCTGATTTTAGGGAATTATATTATTTAGTAGACAGCCTAAGTTTACCTCCATCACTATACATTTTTGGTAAATCTTCAATACCATTCATTTTCTACCTTTTCTGTTCACGGGAGTGCCGCCACCCTTAGTTAGGTGTAGTTACCAGAAATTCTTAATTAAAGCCACCTTATCATTCAAACTGCAGTGCAAGCATTAAAGAAAAACAAATATATATATATATATATATATATATATATATATATATATATATATATATATATATATATATATATATATATATATATATATATATATATATATATATATATATATATATATATAATATATATATATATATATATATATATATATATATATATATATATATATATATATATATATATATATATATATATATATATATATATATATATATATATATATATATATATATATATATATATATATATATATATATATATATATATATATATATATATATATATATATATATATATATATATATATATATATATATATATATATATATATATATATATATATATATATATATATATATATATATATATATATATATATATAAATATATATGTATAGTATGAAATATTTAAACTTCCACGTTTTTTAATTAATAAACTCTAATTCTCATCTTTTAAGGGTGTCATCTAAAACGCATTGAACATTATCCCATTTCCCAATGTCCAAAGAAAGGAAACTCTGTGAGTGCCAAAGAATCGAAAAGTTTACTTTCTTCCTGAACCGGACTTCAAAAAATAAATAAATAAATAAAACTTGATAAAATTTCTCCTCGACAAAGAGCTTCACAAATCCTCAAATAATGATGCAGTGATTCCTCGTGAAATCTTGCTTCCGAGAAGAGATTTCCTCAGCTGCTTGAAGGCTCCCGTCGGTGGAGCTGCAAATAAAGGAAATCGGTGGAAAATCCCTTAATACAGTATAGATAGATAATATATAAATATTAAATGGAAAAAGAATGTGTTCGTGAAAATGAGGAGTAATTGACTAGGATACCCTGTAATAACTTCCACAGAATTTGTTAAACACATTAATCAATGGAAAAGGACATAATGCCGCATGAAAGGATTAAAATAAAGTAATTAAAATAATCAGTATTCGAAATTTTCTAACATAAATTGTTTTATTTAAAACTTACGATAAAAATAACAGAAATACTGAGAAACTATCAACAAACTAGTAATGTCAAAGATATTATTTAAAAAAAAAAAAAAAGACTTCGGAATAAAAGCGCACAATAAAGTTGCAGCCCTTGGAAACTGGAATAAAATCATTTGAAGATTGCAAGTAGGAGTTCATGGAATATAGAACTGGGAAAAGATTAATAAAATGAATTTTCATATGAACATAGTGAATGATGTAGCGACATTTGGGATACGCGAGAGAAGCGCTTTTAACATTCCACAAATTTTTATGCCATTTTATCTTATTTTATTTTGGTCTCGTGATATAAAACTCTTTTTTTTTATATTTTGCATATTTTCACATTTTCAAAATGCAAAGTTTTTTCTTTTTGAATTTAGATCTTTTTACCGTAATTTTCATAACCAATAGAAAACATTTAGTTCTAATTCGCCACTTTCAAAATTTAATATCATGACGCTATATATAAAAACCATTTACTCACAACGTTCCTTTCTCATTGAAAAAAAAAAGCAAGTTATCACATCAATGTCCTGTTCTCTTCGTTTTCCGTTTCTGAGCGTCGTGAGGACACTACAGTGGCATCACATAGCCAGTGATATCATGGAATGATCAAGAAAGATCTCGTGTAGAAACATTACATTGTAACATAAAAGTCTTTGAAAGATGGCTACCGAAGGTGAACTGATGGATTAGGAAGGTGGAAAACTAAGATTAATACTGCTTTAAATAAAGAAAATTCTTTTTATCAGTAATACGTTTTGTAGCATTAGCAAACCACCTTTCAAGTACATCAAATTATTTATTTTCTGGAAAAAATATGCTTAGATAAGGACACTTCATAACATTAAACCCCCATACTGCTTTAGATGATGTTATTGCATGACAATAGAAAGATTCTAAAAACTTAGCTCATGTCCGAGAAATAATGAAAAGTGAATTTTCGTCCTCTGTTCATAGAATGTCCTGCAAAACTACAAAGTAATTTTAAGTCTTAATTTAGTTACTTTATAAAAGGAAAAATTCTTTAAATATTGTATTTAATATTCTTACTCGGTTTTTCATACAACTTTTATGCAAGCATTAAAAGGACATCATGAGAGTTAAATTAACATAAATATTTCATGAAAATGAAGCGCAATAAATTACCTTCAGCGGAATCATTAATAGTGCCCATAGCAAAAAAGAAAAAAAAATAATAAGACAATGAAATGCAAATTATGTTAAATAAGGAAAAAATTACAGAAAACCTCATGTTTTTATACGCTTTGGTATTATTGTAAAAAGAGATAATTGCAGAATTTTAAAAAATCAATACATCAACAACAGGGAAATTTTAGATACTTGAGATGTGAAACGACCTACATTTTTATATGAAAAAATCTTTAAAGCTTTGAAGACAAAGAATAAAAAAACATAAAACAATATTAAAAAATTCTATGAATAGTTAAGAGTTGAGTGCACGGTAAACATGCAACTCATCTGGAAATAGAAAATGACGACAGACCAATTCTTTGAGGATTTGAACAGCTGGCCTGCGACTAGATATATTATTGGATGGCTAATCACAGGTCAGCGTTTTGAGATTTGAACAGGATTAAGAGTTCAGATCCCCAAACAGAAGGCTTTTGTTTCTTGGAAGTTGATTGCTGAAGAGATGAAATTCTAAAGAAAAGAAATATAAAATCGCTTTAAACCCACAGCAATCAGGGATCAATTGTGAATGTGGGAGATCGCTGTTGAAATACAACTTATGAAAAAGTGACAAACAAGAGACCACCCGTCGATGGTCCAATTCATAACTGCTAATATTAGGAAAAAGAAACCACTCTATCTAAAAGAGATAAATCTCTGGCAGAAGCAGACATCCACACCGGAGAGCAGTATTCCAGGAAAGGACGCACAATGACCTAAAACAGGTTGCACTGATTTTATCACTGTTATATATGTGGCCTTACGAATAATACCTAACTTCGTGCGACATTTGCTGACACTTTCATTAGATGTTCCTCAAAAGTTAGTTGTGAGTCAAAGTTATACCTAGAATAGTTAAAGCTTCGTACTCATTCAGAAAAGTTCCATCCACCTGAAGGGGAGGATGGGGTGGGAATTCTGTAGAAGATCTGCTAATCAACAGTGTTTTCGTTTTAGTGGAGTTCAGCCTCATAACCCACCGACTACACCATTCCCTGATCCGTTCCATGCCCCGACTAAGGCTAAGGACAGCTTCATTTCTCATAAGTGTAGACTTTACTACACCCAAAAGTGTTGCATCAACGGCATACTGAACAATCTTGTTGTCCAGGTCAAGAACCATATCACTTGTATACATTAAAAATAAGAGTGAACCAAGAACTCTACCCTGTGGAACTCCAGACACAATAGGTCTTGGTTCACTAAAGATCCCGTCGACAGCAACAGGCTGCTGCATACCTGTAAGGAAACCTTGAAGTAATCCTAAAACATATCCACCCATTCCAAGATTCTGACGTTTATAAATAAGTGCCTTGTGATTTACTATATCAAAAGCAGCACTAGAATCTATTTGAATTATTTTGCACTAAAAACTCTTATCCTTGAAAATGGCATGTCAAGTCTAATAGAGCATCGCAGCTATATATGAAATACATTTTCAGACCTTACCAACTCTTTCTAAGTAAAAGAAAATCTAAATGCTTTGTGAACTAGAGGACTGAGGTGTCAACTTTTCTTACGGAATAGCAAATCGAGCTTTCCACCTGGTTTGCCCGTAGCTGATAATCAGCTAAGTGGTCTACAAAAATTATTCTAATAATAATAATTAATTTTCTTACGACTGATTCTGCATCGCTGAAAAATAACCTATGTTTAGCCAATCTGTTTTTTTAATGGTAGAAATTTATTTAATGTTCAAATGATGTGATTTATAGTACCACGCACTTTTTGTATCGATACAATGTCTTTTGATAAAGTCCTACATTTAACACGTGATATAAAAATGATTTCCTTATTAACACGTATGTTGATAAGGAAATCATTTTTATATTGCCATTCAATAACACATTTTACTCCTCTGTTTCTTTAGATTGTGTGATTTCATGAAAAAAGATCCTTAAAGATTGCAGCATTCATTTTGCACCGTTGAATATTTCCATATATCTACAGACTGTTTCATTCAATGATAATAGAAAAAAAATGCTTAGATATTGATACTCTTTTTAAATTTATCATTACTTCTGTAAGGCATAAATGATTTTACATATGGATAATGTCGTGTTATTATTTCGAAGAATCTATATTTTATTTGAACTGTGCCATCCCAAAATTAATGGAAAAATTATTAGAATGTTTAAGAGTGAGCAAATATTTCCAAGAGTATCATGAAAGTGGAAAACTCTTTAAGAAATTTTCTTTGAATGGGGAAGAGTTTAGAGATAATTGGTATAAGAATAGAACTAAACTAAAGAATGACACCAATGCACATTTACAGACATCCTCACTCGCAAGCTCTTGCAAAGAGGCAGAAGTTGTGCTCGTAGGGAAAAGGAACATTAAACTTGACTGAATGTCGGTATCACACACAGAGCAGATGAGGCTTCATACTTGTTATGAGAATTAATGGGGAAACTGAAAATTGCAAAAATGCACCCAAATTACATGAAAGCGTTAAAACGTTCGATATAATTATATTAGAAAACGGATACAAAAAGGAATAAAAGGTTGATACAACTCTGAAAGTGAAAGGTATGAAATTCAAGTAATAACAAGGAAAATGCTTTCAAAGTTTTAATTAAAACTTTAGCACCCATACGGAAGTAATTGGACCCCTGGTTCTGCATTATCTAAGTTCCTTCATTTCCTGACTGTTATGTTCACCCTCTGAAATAAGGGATTTTGTCTTTCTAAAAAAAAACGTTCATTTACTAAGGAAAATTCATCGTTACCTACACAATACTCGGAATATATCGTTCCTTTACTTTGAAGATCCCACACACTGTATTACAGTTAGATCTTATATGTGGCATTTTTATATAATGAGTTTTTCCAGTAAGAGACTGACTTAGATGATTGTGCCTCAATCGTTCTCGATCACAGTCTGGAGATGATACTGAACTTGTTGGTGTTACCCAAGGTAACAAGACTGGAAGAGAGATTGCAAGCATTTTTAAGAGGAGAAAGTTTCTGTGAACCTTCATAAAACGAGAAAATGGAAAGTAAATGTTAATAAAATTATAGTTATAAGAGTGTATTGACATCAATAGGCTCAAGGAACGAATTTTACTTCAGATGACAGACAAATAGAAGTAGCTAGTTCCTAGCGTCTACTACAGTAGCACATTTTATGGACACACGTCAACAACTTAATGCTTATATATCACAAACATGTTCAAAAGAGTTCAGTGACATGAGATGGAGAACGAATCTTTGGCAATTGCTGGGTGATCATATGAGACACTGGTTAGGACTACAAGTCAGTCGTCAACAAGTCGTTGTCGTGTTTATGATGAGTGTGATAGAAGCTGCAGAATCGTGTTTTTGATCATGTTTTGATGCAGTGGACACACCTTAAGTATTACAGATTGTAAATGGCAAGGACTGTAAATCAGAGACTATCGTGGCCACTTGGTATGGTTAGGCTAAATAAGACAGTGGCTGGTTCTTTCCTTTCAGTTAGTCCTCAGTAATAATGTTATTTAAAGCCAATGAAAATTTGAGGCAAGAGAAGGGGACTGCTGAAGGTTATATCTAAACCTTAGTAGCCCTGAGATAAGCTATTCACAAAATAGAGACTCCGCCAGAGATAAGCTGCAGCTACTAGTAGTCCTCTCTTCGGTTTACTTTAAACAAAGGGCTTGAATACCTTCTCCAATTCCACGCACCACAGGGAAACAAGAGTACTTATAAAACAAAATATGGTTAGAATGATACCTTTTTCTTTTTTTGCTTCTTTTCTTGCAACTTCGTGAACAATGATAACGGAGGAGCAGCCGTAGACTTTATTCCCCAAAGTAGAGCTATCCTCTTTGGTGACAGGGTACATTTAACCCTGGACAGGTAGCCTCGGAAACCTGTCACACGACAGGTAGGGTAGTGTACTTTTAGACACACGAACTTTGGCTGTCGACTACTCGGGTCGTATGGGACCCATTTTTTTTTTTTTTTTTTAAACTACTGAGCAAGTACTCTTCTTTCTACTGGTATAGGAGAAAAAACTCTAGTAATAAAAACAATACCCTATTTATTCAAAATCTGACAATAAGTATCAAAATTAAGTTACATACATTTATACTACAAAAGAGTATCCTGAGGTTCAGAATTCTTGAGAAATACGAGGCAGGCTTGAAAGACGAAGGGTTGAGCACCATTTTGAGACTAGTCAGGCTGTGATAGCTCAAAAACTGCAAAATCTGGAAAGAGGAGAAATATATGTAAATTTTTTTTTTTTTTAATTCAATAGAAAACTTTGCATAACAAAATATTTTTTTTCTACCACTAAATCTTTATGGATTTGGATGAAATTTTTTGTAAGTATTCTGCAAGCATCTAAAATCATGGGAAAAATAAAATAAAATAATTTGAAAGCTATAAATGGGTAAAAACAGGTACATTTGGATGGCACCACACTCTGCCATCCAGCGCCAAATTATTTTTCATGTAAAAATGAGTATGACATGGCTTAAAAGGTTTTATTTTTATGTTAAATGTTTTTTAAATGTAATATATAATAAAAAATAAACAATAGACGATAATAATAATAATTTGGGAACACTTACCAGGAATTGGAGCACTTTTCACAGGTGTACTTCAGGTGGTGGGCACAGGTTGTCTTCCTGCAGTTGCTACACAAAATTTTTGATCTCGCATTAGAGGTGGAAGGGCAAAGATGGCATCTCTGCCGCTTTTCAGATCGTCCCTGGCCTTCATTTGCGGCAACGGTGATGTCTTCCACCTCAAACACAGAACAAATCAGGGATGGGACATCCCTTGGAAGATATCTCTTCTGCTGCAGGCGGTTGAATGCCCAGGGACGACAAAGTTCAAGTGCCAAATCCATAGCAAATTTTCTTCGGGAAACTTTGGCATTTTCTGGTCGGTGCTGATATATTATGAAGGCGTTATTGACCACGATGTTGAGTAGGCCAAAGAAGACACACAAGGGCCACCTACGGGTCTTCCTGCTGCAGGTCATGGCAGCACACAGCTGGTCGAAAGTGTCGACCCCTCCCTTGGTTGCATTATAGTACATGTGGCTGTGCGTCTTCTGACGTTCCACAAGTGTGGGTTGATGGTGGACTGTGGATAAAATCTGCATCCTCTTGGTTGACGTCACACGTTGGCACATCAGGGTTGCTTTATCTTCATAGTTGTAGACAGCAACCGACTGTCCCAACTCCATTGGAAATGTTAGCAATTCCAGAGGCATGTAGGGTTTAGGACGAATAGTGCCTACCAAGTGCATCCCATATTTCTGCAGGCTCTTTGCTAAGGGCAGGGATGTAAACCAGTTGTTGGTGGTAACAACACGCCCCGACGTCCTGAAGGGCTTGACCAACTCTGTAGTAAAAAACTCCCCCAGCGATATGACCCTGTCAGCAACAGTGGTCTTGCCACAGTAGGGGATTGAATTGCACATATAATGTGTTTCTGCATCGCAAGCCATGACCAATTTGATAGCATACCTAAAGAGGAAAGAAGAAAACTAACATTAGTTATAAATCAAAACTTGAAAGATTTGTTATAATGAAATAACAGAAATGTTGAAAAATTGTAAAACAAAAAAGTATTACTGATAATGATAATTAATGATACAAAATATTTACAAATATTCACAGAAGAAAACATTTACTTACTTTGCTGGTTTGTTTGGAATAAACATGCGGAAGCTGCAACGTCCCCTGAAGGCTAGCAGTTGTTCATCTACAGTAAGATGAGGCCCTGGAGAGTAGTTGCCTATGCAGTGCCGGATGACAGTATTCCAAACTTCCCTGATATGGGCGAACTTGTCCGTCTTCAGACGGTCTGTCCTTGTGCCAGCATTATCAAACCGTAAGGACCTCATGAGAAATGCAAAGCGCCGCTCGCTCATGGCACTCCTGTAGAAGGGGCATCCTAATGCTGGGGAGAACATCTCTTCTGTAGTGAGGTGGTTGTCCTTGCGTGCCCCTGCCATGATAAGCACACCAAGTAGTGCCTTCAGTTCCATGAGTTGGAGGTCTTTGAAGGTGGGGTTGTTTTGGCGTTTCACTTTATCACGCAAGGACGTGATTTTGTCACCTGTATGCATACACACTTCTGCCAGCAAGGGGTCGTTCATGAACAACGAAAACACCTCCAAGGGTGTCTTAGCAGTTAGTTTGTTTGTAGTAGGAGCACCCTCCTCAATGTTGTCACTCCTTGAAATAGATGGCATGGCAGGGTTTGGCTCTGAGTGCCAAACTGTTTTGTCCCTTCCTCTGTATATGTCTTGTGGTAACTTCTTGAGGGCTTCACCAGCTGCAGGATGTAGTGGTCCTCTCCTCCTCTTCCTGCTTCATAACTCAGAGGGGCTAAGGGGAAGGGCAAAAGCTGTTGCAGCCCTCGACGTAGAAGGCTCGTTCTCCTGGGGTGCGAGGCATTCCAACTCGTCTTCCAAGTCTTCATGAGTGACTTCTTCTGCTTCCTCATCCTCCCACGTGTGGGCGTCGTGCAGGTCATCAAACACCCTGTCTGCTTCGATAACAATCTCAGAGGGGTCCTCCACATCACTGGTGTCATCCTCAGAAAAAAGCAGCTTATTGTAGTCCTCCTCCTTCACGAAATTTCTTCTCGACATGGCGAAACCTGCAAACATGAAAAAAATGGAAAATTAGAAAAGTACCAAAAAAACCATCTTGGCCATGAGCAATCTCCAAAATGGCAGTTGGTCTATGTAGAGCAACCATCCATTAATATTTCCACCGAAAATTATCACTATAGTCCAAATAACAATGATGCAGCAATAAATTTTACAAAAGTATTGAAAATCACTTTTACTTACGTACAAGGTAAGGTAGTGCTGAAATATACACAAAAGAAACTTTCGGCGCCGAAAATACTGTGTTCGTGGCGGACTTCAAGTGCGGCACGTCTACTCTCCATGTCAGCTCGACAAAGACTAGCTATTCCAGAAAAATGAGTCCACCTACTTGAAGGGGACGCTGCGCACAACGAAAAAATGGGTTTTGCGCAACCTGCGTGTGTCTAAAATGGCACAAGGCTACCTGTCCAGGGTTAAGACATTTTTGGCGCGTTCTGCAGCGTGTTTAGGCCTACGCAAAACTATGCTAAAATCCCAACCGTGCTCCCGAGAACTGGACAGTGGGCGGTGACATATTGACGGAGAAAATTAAGCAGAGAAAAAAAGGTAATACTGCAAAAGAAGTTTCAGCAGAGTAGGAGCAGCCTACGGGTCTCATATGTAGACATCAGTTTATTACATAAGTGTTCCCGAAACAACCAAATTATTGGATGGCCACCCGGTGTAGCTTCCAAACAGCTAATTTTGATTCTTGTGATAATGAGATTATTTTATCATAGTCGAGATACGTATTACCAGAAATTGTTCCATTAGGATGGAGAATCTCAATGTTATTATACCAGTGAAGACGGGACGAAAACTCTCTCTCATCTGTTGTAAGTTATTGCTGTGATAAAGTAAAGAAAGCACTCCACTTCCTCCTTCAAAAAGATATGATTACCGTAAAGGCTGTGAATTTTGCTTCTTGTTGTGACTGTTCATTTCGCTCGTGTGGAGTTAGTGATTTTTAGGTTAAATTCTTTCTGAATAGTCGTTTTGAAGCTGTTATCAAAATCTTGAGTTTTAGTTTCTCTGAAAATCATTTCCTTTTCCATAATATGTTTTTCTATAGTTCCCTTTTGACTTTTAGCTCCCTCTTTATCAAATGCTTGCTGTACTGGATGGCGGGCAATGTTTCAGCTACTGCCAGTTCATGGCGTTTTATTCTTGAATAATAATGCATGATATTTTCTTTCACACATACATTGTTGAACGTAACTGATATTGGCTTTTCAATGCTCTCTAGCTTCCTGCAGAGTCTCCTGAGCTCGACTGGATGTTATGCAGTTGGTCTCCATAGGTTAATAATTTGGGTAAACTAGTATTGGAGATCCTTCATCATCATCTGTGCCTAAAATAAAATAACAAATATGGAGAGTGATGTTAAATGAATCCACTGACATCTTTTCTTTCAGTTCCCTCTCCCCCTTGTCTTTCAACTGGTGTGCAAGCAGGTTTAGTAGAAGGACTGAGGATGACGCCTGGTGGTTTAGCAAGAGGATGCCTCACACTTACCATTTTCTCTCTCTTTATCTCTCCCTATAAATTTATTTTCAAAACCACCACTACTCATCCTTCCTTCAGTGGTTGGTAAATCTGAAGAAGTATTTATCCTTACTGGGTGTGGTGGCTCATCCCTTTTGACCAGTTCCATTCCAGCGATAATTTTATTCTTTATGGGCGTACACTTTTTAATAATGATTTTACATGTACATATTGTCCCTATTATTGTTTTCGTTAAGTTTCAAATGTTACTTTATGCTTGCTTTACATGTTGTTGCTTCTTTCTGGCAATATTGAACTGAATTTTGGTCTACAGAATCGATCACAGAAATGTTGTATTTTATTTAGCAATGTCCATGAATTATATAAGAATAAAAAGGACTTGGGTGCTACTGCTGTTAATTTTGATATCCTCTTTTGGTATGGAACTGTTGTGTCTGATTTACGACTTGTTCTAGAACTGTTTAAAAAGAACATTTTACTCAAGCGCAATGCCATTTCAAGGGTGCATAGAATGGCTGTGTATATTAGAAAGGGTTTCACTGCATCTTATGAGTGTGGATGTCATGAAGCACAAGTGGTTAAAGTCTGTTAAAGATTAATAAACCTTTGTCTTTGCCAGCTATAGGTACCCAGATTGAGATGACTATTTGTGGCTGTTGCTTACCAAAATGGCAGCATTTCACATTTATGTTGCTGATTACAGTGCTCATCACATTGATTCACTGTGGTCGGTTACTACCACAGATAATCATGGTGTTTTTGTTTTGATTTCTCCCATAATTCTGGTTGTGAGCATAAATGAATCCACATACCATTTTGGTAACTGTCTTGATCTTGTATTCAAAGATGTCATAGGCATTGTACCTTGTGGATTGGAGTAGGTTGGTCAGTGGATTCAAGTGATCATTGTTTGATTAAGGTTAATAAGGAGATGAACAAAGTTTTTCCAGGTGTTAGCTTTTCAAGAAAGTTTCGTTTTTAAGTATATAAGCCATGGTTTAATGCTGCACGTGTTACGATCCCAAGAATCGTTACAGGTTCTTTCAATCTCTAAACAATAAGGATTCGACACCAGCAATTGAAATATGGGAACTGAATATAAAAAGAAACTCACAGAACGCTACGACACGTTTATTCACAACCTTATTTGCAAGCAAAGAAAATGAGATGTTGCTTCCCCTCGGCTTTCATTCAACGTGACGCAAATCAAAATAAATCAAAGCAGTTATAGACAGGGGGAACAGGTTGGAAGATAGAGCAATATAAATACGTAACTGGTGAGTTGGTGAGTTATCTTTCGTGGCTGTGGTTTCAGCTGAAGAGATGATGCTGGCACGGTGGCATTGGACTCGAAGATGTCGCAAAAAGTGTGGCTTCGGGATGGGACAGCAAATGTTATTTCTCCCAGAATCCAGAGATTGTGCAGATGGAGGGCTGGAAGGGCTGATTGCTGCTCGTCGTCACAGATATGACAAAAGTTGCTGGAGACCGGTGATCAAGCCGTCTGATTCTATTGCTTGCCCTCTCTCTAGCGGGCCATTCTATGGGCATGGCTCATGATGACACCGCAGGCGATCGTCACCTCCATACTACGAGATTTTTAAAATTTCTGCAGGTTATAGGTGTTACGTATCAGCTTCGAAGGCAGTAACAAAAATTATTTAATTTAAAACCCAAAGATGTTGAATGGATTTTATGGGTTCAATTGGGATGCAGGGCTACGTCAAGAAAGAAGTGAAGGATAATAAGAATAAATAACTATAAAAAAAATTATAATAATAATAATAACAATAATAATTAACTTTGGCTGGTATGACGATACAGGACCTTAGATAGATAAGGTATCCGGATGACGATGGATGGGTCCAGGATCTTCTGTCACATGGTCTTCAGATATCTGGATGACGATGGATAGGTCCAAGATTTTCTATTACTGGGTCTTCGGTAGTTCGATAGAGAGCTCTGTCGGGATGTTTTTACGTCGTATGGCAATTACGATGGGAAGCCACCCTCATAATCAGGGGAAACTAAGGAACAACTTCCAGCAAGGGCAGGATCCAGTTCGGGGCCACCACGAGGGATCCACCAAAATCACAGCCTTCAAAGTCCGCACTGCGTCCAAGATACAAATCGAAATCAAGTTCTCCTCACGGGAGTAAGTAAGTGACTTCTCTCAAATCCAGTTAGGTTCTCCTGACGGGAGTAAGTAGGTGACTTCCCTCAAATCCAGTCAAGTTCTCCTCACGGGAGTTAGTAGGTGACTTCGACATCCGACTGCAGTTCCAGGCCACTCGTCAACTCGGTTGCCCATCAGCCAACCACCAAAGAGGAGAAATAAGTATCAGTCTTAACCAGCCAATTATACGAGAGAACAACTAAACGAGAATAATAAATATTAATAAATAATTTACGGCCATCAATGAACAATTAGTCAAAAGGGTTAAACTGCCATAATTATGAAAGTAAAGCAGCTAAGTAACCACTGCAACAACAAATATACGGATGTCAACAACTGATAAACAACCAACTATCGTTGACGAGTGACTAAACTATCGTTGACAAGTGACAACAAATAAACCCTTAAAGGCAGATAATACCAATTCAGGAAAACAAACAACATATATAAATATATGTATAAATACGAACTCATGGGTTCGTAACAATAGGCTCTTCAAAACAGCCCACGAAGACGTGACAGCTTTGCATCCGTTTAGATTTCCTTGGTACGAATTGAACCCATTGTCCTCACCTGTGTTATCTACTCTGAATGTTTCTTTAATTCCGAATTTGATTTTGATCACTATTACATATACAGTCTCGTGTTACCACCATATTTGCTCCCCTAGCTAGAAAACGCACCGATGCCTTTTTATTCACAGGACACAGTCTTATACTTTATGTATAAAAAAATTGTTCACAGCAAATTTCCTTCTATAAAAACGACCACTCTTCTTGCTTGTCTATTATAAAAAAAAAGAGGGGTTCGGAGCCCATCTATTACAGCTTCCCTTCTATTATCGTTTAGACAAAACGTTAATGAGTAGCCTAAGGGTGAATTCTTATAACATTGTTCAATAAATTTCCTCCTAATTTTAGGCCAAGTGTTTCTCATGAGGTGAACTTCACACATCTTTCTGCTCTCTCTCTCTCTCTCTCTGTCTCTCTGTCTGTCTGTCTGTCTGTCTCTCTCTCTCTCTCTCTTTTAAACACCCCACACATACACACAGTTACTGAAGTGTTACTCTCCGGAAGAAAGCTTCCTCCTTTAGTTTGGAGTGTAAGCTCTGAAGGGTAGAAGGGAAAACCAGCGAGTTGTATAAAAGGTATATCTTGAAATGTCCCGCTAAATGTTCACTATTTTAAATATGAAAATCTCAGTGAACTACTTGCTCTTACTGGGATTTTTATATCTTGATAAAAGAATTTGAATATCAGGGTTTTAGTGTCTTTTCCCTGCTGGGAAGGTTGTAAGATAAACTGCATTCGTAAATCTTGCTTCCAAAGAGTTTGGTAAAGAAAATGAAAATAATGAAACATTTCAAAGGCCTGATAGTCATGATTTAATGAACAAAACCCCTATAACTTAAATCAAAACCTTATTGTCTTTTATTCATATTTATACTGAACAGGTGAAATAAAAAGGATCAATTTTCCTTTAAATGTTTTTGGCAAGCAGGATTTAAAAGAAAAAGGGACTGATTTATTACTATAACTTTTGGTGAAGGTCGCTCCATTCAGTCAGTTCTTAATAACTAGTGTAATGAACCGCAGCTGGTTCAACAGGTTCTTTAAATACAAAAATATCGGGACTGTAATGACTGGCAGAAATTAAGGTAGACAGAGGAGGAAGGAGCTGAACAAAACGAAAAAAAAGTGACCTTAAACTAATTTATTACAACAAAGTTATATACATTATATACAATGAGTCAGTTTCAAAAGTCAGTACATATATGAGCATAACGTGAATGACAGGAACATAATAGAAATGCCATAAACATTAAATAGGCTCAAAAATACAAAATCAACTCAATAAATATTAAACAATTAGCAAGCATCATTAATAATAATAGCTTTTCCTGAGTCAGTTAATCATTTTTAAAATGGAAACATGGTTTTCCAAATGCTCTTGACTAAAATGCACGAAATCTCCTTAGTTGGTTTCCATACCATTAAAGCAAAATCCTTTCTGGAGCCGGTCCCTAACGATGGTAATTGCCAGAGAGTTTGTGCTTTTTTATCTTCTTTTTTCGCCGAAATAAAAATATTTTGTTTTTCCCACCTTTCTCGCTTCTAAGGGAATGGGTTCTTTACGACCTCAGATCACGTGCGGGTCGAGAGGGCAAAGCTCAGGTTCAAAGCCTTTTCTAGTAGAGCAAAAATTTCTGGGTGGCGTCATTAATTGGATGTCCTTACTAAACACTACATAACATGTATATACACTCGTTCATTTTTGAGACTTCATGAAGGTACTGAAAGTCCAGTACTCCTTTTGCATGTACTCTCTGGAGAATGGTGGTTAAATGATGCTGTTTTCAAAACTACTCAACGGCAGCCTATTCTCATTCTACTTTGGCTAAGGAACGTATTATTTAATTTGTTATGATCAAGAAACAAGCAAGTTTCAGTTTTATTAGTAGAGCATTACGTATTACTTGCGCATCCAAAGGCCTCATATCCGCGAAATATTTCACTCTCTCTCGCCTACAAGATGCAGCCGCTTACGAAACCCTATATATAGATATAGGTGTTTGATATATGATGACATCATTCATCACTTGCTGCCTTTAATCAAAAATGCTTTTTCACTTCGACCTTCAGAGATAAATGAGAGCTTCTAAGCACCTCGAAATGACCTTGTAAGAGATTTTATGAAAAATCATAATATCCCTTACAACCACTCACTTGTGTCTTATGCTCGAAAGAAAGAAAGAAGCAAAATATTTTTATTGTAGAAAAAATTTACGAAATTTGGTAAGAGTGATAACGTCATTATAATCAGCAGGTAATCTTCCAAGGCAATTGAGTACTTTTCTGAATTTGTAAATGACTTGATATTGAAGTCATAAATCCTATTACGATTCACAGAACTATCAGAGATTTCTCCAAAAGAAGCGATTATCTTATAAACGTTACTGTGACTTCCGTAACTGCAAAGAATTTTCTATGGTCTCCAACAATTCTTCAGTATTTTAAGGACTAAAAGATGCTGGTTCATCCCGGAATAGTTCCTTTTCAAACTCTTGATATGCAGAGAGGCCTTGACAAATTTTACGCTTAACATAGAATTAGAAAAAGCTTAGATATCATTACAATACAAATCCCATATACCAAAAAGAACATGCACGGGTCAAAGTCAGTCCATTTCTGGGGCCTGACTCATTTCTTTATGTCAACGTTAAGTTTCTAATACAGTAACTACGTTAATACGGACTGTTATATGAATGCGTTGTGAAGAACCTTAAAGTAACGTTACCATCAGGAGATATCGCCAGTCTTGATGACGGTGCCGTGAGGAGACTATAATATTCTTCACTCGAATATCGTCAGTGATTACATTCATCCTAAAGTGTCTCATCAAGTTTCAAAACTTCAACCAAAACTGGGAATTCTTGTTTTTCTTTTATCTCAGTTTTCTTCAAATAAAGGCAAACAGTCTGTTCCTTTCGCTATGGCATAATTTGAATGCTTTGCCTTTATCTCGGTTTCCTTCGCTCAGACTCCCGATGACTCCCGAACCTTTTACGATGACTTTCAAAGGCTGTATTTTCGCTTTACCCGCATTTTTAGTTTTCCGAAAAGAAACTATTGTGCCGGCTTCGTCTGTCCGTCCACACTTTTTTCTGTCCGCCCTCAGATCTTAAAAAGTATCGAGGCTAGAGGGCTGCAAATTGGTATGTTGATCATCCGCCCTCCAGCCGTCAAACACACCAAATTGCAGCCCTCTAGCCTCAGTAACTTTATTTTATTTAAGGTTAAAGTTAGACATGATTGTGCTTCTGGCAACACAACAACACAGGCCATCACGGCCGGCAGAGAGTTTCATGGGCCGCGGCTCATATAGCATTATACTGAGACCATCGAAAGATAGATCTATTTTCGGTGGCCTTAATTATAAGCTGTACAGAAAACTCGATTGCGCCAAAGAAATTTTGGCGCATTTTTTCCTTGTTGTTCTGTATGTTTGAAAATGTAACTAAACTTAAGTAGGGTTGCTTTCCTTTTTTCAAATGGATCGTCATCGGTGTGATGACAATAAATATACTCTTCGACGAGATTTTCACAGAGTAAAAAACTACTACTCTTCCTGTCTGTCATGACAATAAGGTAGTTATTATAGCCTTCCGTCTTCTGAAAGTGTTGAGGTCAATTGTTAGTTTGTGTAATACGAGGAAATTATCTTATGACTATTTAACAAATTACAGAAAAGTGTCAGGATAAGTCATTCCAAAAGATGGACACAAACAGATTCACTGGAACAAAGACAAAAACATTGTTCATTAACCCTTTCACTCCCAAT
>JANJGK010005613.1:0-20000 GCA_039081455.1 Macrobrachium rosenbergii | reverse complement strand
GTCTGCAGGATGGTATCTCTGTCCTTCTTCCACGGGAACATTTTAGAGCTAGTGCCGCTGGGCTCAGATTGGAGTCCCTCCTCCACTCAGGCACCTCCCAACAACTGCCTGGTACCTCTTCTTTCCTTTCTTCCTTTCCTTCTTAAAATTTTCAGTTGAAAACCTTTACGGATAGAATCAAAAGTCTATAAAGCCAAGAGAGGTCCAAAGTGAAAATAACCCCCAGAAAAGAGACAAGCTATAGGAAAAGGTGGTAAATAAATAAGTAAATAAGCAAAGGACGTCTGTAAGTTACATTACGATGACATTGAAAAATTATGAATAAGTCAGGGATAAACATGAGCTGTGAGAATTATAATAAAAACAAATAAATTGTTGGAGGAAAAGAATATTTTATGTGAAAAATGTAAAACTATTTACATTTTAAAACAAAAAGAAAGGTAAATGAAACGACAAAAAAAATATATGGAAAATTAAAAGCGCTTCTCACACGTGTCGAAATTATGTTATTTCGTTCGCTGTAGAGATAATATAAAAATGTATTTGATTCACCTTTTCGCAATTTTAAAATGAATTTATTCCGTTTTCCAGGTCCTGAACCTTTTCTTCGTGCTATTATTCCAAGCTTTTTTTTTAAATATCTTTACCGTTTCTCTCTTGTTATTAGTTTCCTAGTTTTTTCCAGTTATTCTGACAGCCTTCGCATCCTCTTGAATTCACTTTTTTAATCAAACAGTCGATGTTGGAAGATTTCAAATAGTGATCAATTCACATTGCACAGTTCTTGAATAAAACCTTATTGCGTTAATTCTACGGCTTTATCTACATGCATTATTCTTTTAGCTTTCAAGTAATTAACAACTTGTTTGTAAGTTACATACGTACACACACACACACATATATATATATATATATATATATATATATATATATATATATATATATATATATATATATATATATATATATATATATATTATACGCAGAGAGACACACACACACACACACACACACACACACATATATATATATATATATATATATATATATATATATATATATATATATATATATATATATATATATATATATATATATATATATATGAATTGGATCCTTTTTTCCAGTTATAAGCCATATACATTAGATAAAATTTTTACATATACATTTCTTTACAAAGTATAATTTCACATTTATTAAAAACCGTTTTTTTTTATAATGAAAAACAACTATTATAAACTATGCATCTAAAAAATTAGATTACTCCATTTTGAAAATATTGTCAACCCTCTAAAAAAAAGTACAATTAAAAACTGCTTTACGAAGACTATTATTTGTCTTACTTAGCCGAGGGACCAAACTAACTGTATTTTTTCCTTTAAAGTTCTTGGAATGTAGGAATACCCAATTCAACAAAATGTCCAGAAATACCACAGAACCTGTCAATATTCATGAAACGTCTCAGTGAATTATTATAACAGACACGAAGTTTGCTAAGGGTATCCTTTCTGCTTTCCAGCGCGAGTGGGATGTCATAGAGCGAGGTGCAGAAAGATTTAAACGGGTGAAGTTTGACATTGTTGTCACACATAAAAACTGCGGAGCAACAGATTGCTTCTCATACTGTATGACCGCGGTATGAGGTGATTTGCTCATCGTCCTTAAGGTCACAGTTGATATGCATACCCAGGTATCTGAAGGACTGGACAACTTCCAACTTATCTCTATCCACGTACAACTCCTGATCTCCATAGTTAATGCATCTGTTCGGTTTAACTGTCATTACTTTGGTCTTTTCAGCGTTAACCATAAGGCAGTGCTCTTCAAAATACAGTATACACCCGTCAATTTGCTTTTGAAGGGCTTTACAGAAGGACTAAGTAACATTAAGTCACCAGCATATAAAATGTGATTAATTCTGTTTTCACCTACAGTACAACCTCCTTCATTTTTCAGATACTATCTGCTTAAATCGTCCATATAACCTGCAAATAGTAAAGCAGACAGAACGCTGATTTGTCTAATGCCACATTTTGTTTGAAAAGGTGAAGAAAGGGAGTTTCCCCATGTTACTCTAATCATTTTGTTGCATACCAGTTTTTCAGTATTTCTATTATGTAAAGTGGTACTTTTCTCTGCCTTAAAATATTAAACATCTTTTTTATGGCAAACGCGGTCGAATGCTTTCGAGAGGTCCATGAAACGAAGAAAAACGGGGGTATTGTTAGAACGATACAACTCTCCACTTTGTTTGAAGAAAGTCAAAGCCATATCTGTGCTATGAGAGATTTTATAAGCAAATTGGTTATCCGTTGTTTCAAAATATTTCTGACATCTCAGTAAAATTATGCACTCGAATAGTTTTGGTATAATGGCCGCTAAAGCTACTGGTCTGTTATTAGACATATCTGATATATTTTTCTGCTGGTCTTCTATTAGAGAACATATTTTGATGTTAGTCAAAATTTCTGGCATGTAACTGTGGGCAAATAAAAGAATATATAAAAAAGAGATATGAATAAACTGGGTAGGATGAGCATATTCTAAATGTTCTCCAGTTACATTATCTAACCCCGGGGCGCTAGTTAATGACAGCTTTTGCAAAGCCTCTTTCACGTCACTTACAGAAACTCTCGGAATTTCGGTGACATTAAGTGGCCTAGGGTCATCCATAGGAGGGTGATCTTCTCCTGACGTTATTTTCGCGTAATGCTCACTCCAGCACTCAGCTATTTCCTCTTCATTTGAACAAGCAGTTTCAGCACCTTTTCTCTTACTTTATTAATCGTTTGCTATGGTCTTTTCCTCTCCATGTCTTTGGCCATCTTGTTTCTTACTATCACATCCTTCCTCCCTTTTACTACGTTTGAGACATATCTTAAAGTCTTTCTTAGATGCTGCCATTTGCTCATATGCAACATCGCCTCTAGATCACCCTACATTGCGCCAAAACAAGTATTTTTCTCTTGATATTTTATAAAACTCTAACAAAATCGTTCCATCCTCGAACATTATATGACTTCCTATTTGAATTAAATGTCTTTCTCCTTCCGCTGTTCAAAAGAGCATAAATTATATCCTCAGCAAAAGACTCAGTTTTAAGTGAATGGCTCTTGTTTGAACGACATTTTTCTTTACACAAAAAAAACCATCAACTGGGATTTCAATCTGTTTTATTGCAGTCTCAGTTTTAGTTGCATATCTTTGTCTGTTGCCTATTTCATATCGAACACCCCGAGATGTTTGTTCCACTAAAGACTCCACAGGTGAGGTTAAGAGTTTGCTTAAAACCTGAAAGTTTATGATCAGAACCGATCTCGTCATAATGAATCTCAAACAGAGAGAGACGAGCGGAAAGCGAATCAGGACAGACCACGTGCTCCAGCCATCTGGTTTCATGTCCTGAGGAGTCACTCACCCAGGTGTGTGAATCGACAGGTGGTCCCGTCACATCTGCCATGCAGTAGCTGTTTTCACTACACCATCCCCTGAGCTCCCTACCAGATTCACCGGTGGGACGGGTATCAAAATCTCCGAGTGCAATAACACGGCTATTAATATGCTCTTTTAAGAGACAATTCACCTTCCCCTAAATATGCACTTCATCCTCGAAATTTGATCCAATGTTGGTACAATTTAGACATTTGGTGCAATTCTTTCATGAAAGGAAAGCTAAGCCACCTTATGATCTACCCTTCAACAATCCCGGACTCAGATCAACAGGCGAGGAAGCTACAAAATTAGAATCTTGATGAACAGAGTTCTGGAAGTGATTTTCCTGTTGTGGTAAAAACGTTTCTTGCTCACCAATTACATCATACTTTTCACAGTCCCTTTACAATATGTAGACTTTTCTTTACTGATCTACAGTTAAAAGTAACTATGTTCGCCAGTCTGTATTCGATGAGTTTTCTTGTCGCACCATCTCTTTACAACTATTCCCTGCGGCCAGTTTTCAGATTGAAAGACATTTGATATTTTATTCTTTTGTAAATCATCTACAATAATTTTATATGATAAATAATTATCATGCTTTACTTGAAGCTTTTCACATATTGCATTTTTAGAACCTGGTATGTCTGCAATAGGTTTTCTCAGTTCTTCTGCTACTGAGGGCCGCAGCCTTGAGAGAAAAAGTTGCAAACTCGTCAAGGTTCAGCTGCCAACAACCCAGTTCCCTCATTCGTTCCAAAAATTATACCTTTCCTTATCCGACTTCTTGGTCTACTTTGTTGAATATGCAAAACATTTTCCTTTCTCAGACGTCTCTTTTGCTTCCTTTTCTGCCAACGTTGAGTTTGGAAACCATTTACCCTGTCTTCACCTTCCTCACTTATTTCTTCAGATGAGGAGAGGGCATCAGAGGCGCTATTTTGAAAAGCACCATGAGTGTCCCGAAGAGAGAAACACTGAGGAGGCTTCTCCTTTGCAGCCTCCGCAAAGCTCCTCTTGCCTGGTGGTTGAAGTTGGTTTAAGAGACGTTCCTGCATACTAATAACCTCTTTTTCGGACATTCCTTTCTTCTCCTGATTATTACCAGATTCACCCACGCTACATGCTCCCTCTCTCTCTCTCTACCTTCTCCATGCGCTCATCAAGTTTCATATTGGATGCAGATCAGAGTGCAACCTCTGACCGAAGCGAACTGAAGAGCTTCACCACTGTTGCTATGTCTATGTGGTCCGTCGTTATAGGTGGTACTTAGAGGGCATTTACTAATACAAAAGGTAACATCCTTAGGTGCTGGATTTGACAAATAAAATCCATCTTTGATGAATATTATTTTCTTTTCTTCTGGTGCTTCTGTACTCCTTTTTCTCCTCTGGACATCCGTATTGACTAAAGAGGAGTGTCACAGCCAGGTCAGCTTCCTCTTCACTGAAGAAGTCTACACATACGCTAAGCAGGTCCTCCTCTTGGTTCATACACTCAACTTTGTTGATCAAACAGAAAATTGGTCCGTTATCAATATATTCAGTGCGAGTTACGAAGCCGCCAACGCATCCCTCAGACATTCTAATTCAGAGAATTATGAAAAACAAAGAAATGACAATAGACGGGTGGTCCTTCTATCAGTAACTCAAGCAGCAATTAATTTGCCGTATTCTTTGAGAGGTAAACAAACTGTTGCCATGGTAATAGAGAATAAATGTTCACAAGAAGGTATGGGCGCTTGCGCTTCAGCTTGATCTGTCTGCCGAAGACTAAGTTCAGTTGTGCAACATCTAGATTTTCTAAGAGGCAACATCACGGCACATCACAGTCACTGGACACTCATAAGCCTTGTCCAAGCATCGTGAGTACAATATAATGCCAATATAGAGCCAACACAGTTTACACACACACACACACACACACACACACACACACACACACACACACACATATATATATATATATATATATATATATATATATATATATATATATATATATATATATATATATATATATATATATATATATATATATATATATATATATATATATATATATATAGGCTGTCAAAACAGCTGGAAAAACTAGGAAACTATTAACAAGATAGAAATAGTAAAGATATTAAAAAACAGTTTAAAATAAAAGCACGAAGGAAAGTTTCAGGACCTAGAAAATGGAATAAAATCATTTTAAAATTATGAGCAGAATTGTAGGTGCTATACAACTAGGAAGAGGTGAATCAAATACATTTTTATATTATCTCCACAGCGAACGAAATAACTTAATTTCGGATACGTGTGAGAAGCGCTTTTAATTTTCCATAAATTTTCTCTGCCGTTTTATTTACCTGTATTTCTTGTCTCAAAATGTTAAGGTATACGATTGTAAATAGTTTTACATTTTTCGCATAAAATGTTCTTTTCTTTTTCGAATTTATTTCTTTTTGCCTTAATTCTCATCGCTCATACTATTTACTCCTGATTTAGTCATAGTTCTTCATTCGTAAATGTCATCGCAATATCCTCACACCATATAATGTAATACAACTTACAAACGTCATTTGCTTTTTGAGAGAGAGAAAAAAATGTGGGTTATCAGATCAATGATATTCCTGCTCTCCTCTTTCTCTTGGCCCTGGGCAGTAAAAGGACGCCATGTTGGCGTCACATCCCCTATGAAGTCTGGAGATGATAAGCAAAAGGTTGCCTTGAAAGATGAAATTACAACATAAGTACCTATAAATGATGGCTTAGAAGATGAACTGAAGGAAAAGGAAGGTGGAAAACTAACATAAGAATAGTTTTAAAAATGTATCATTGTACAAATGATATGCTTTCCAACATCAAAAAATATCTTTATAAGTAAATACAAAAATACCATTAGGATTATAGGTGTTTAGATGATGACATTTCATACCATTACAACTATTTTTTATTAGATAATGTTTTATAACAATAAAAAAGATTTTAAGAACTTGGCTCATGTCCTATAAATAATTTTAGTTTTTTGTTCAAATGATGTCCTACAGAGATAAGAAAATTAATTTTTCATCTTGATTTTGCTACTTTATGAAAGGAAAAAATTCTCTTGTCGTTGGATCTAATACTCATCCTCGTGTCATCTCAAAACTACTATGAAAGCAAGGAAAGGTCTTCTCGAGGCTTAAATCACTCAGTTGAAACGCAATGTATTAGCTTTGTCGAATGATGCACAGCGCTCACAGTAAAAACAGTGAGTGAAATACAATTTGTTTAAAGCCATTTGCAGACAACCTTATATTTATATGCTTTTGGGAACTGTTGTAAACAGAGATGAGTGTAGAAGTGCATAAATCAGTATGAAAACATGGGGAATTTGAAGCATATAATATAAAAATACCTAATTTAAAAAAAAAAAAAAATTCTTAAAACCTTGAGGGCAAAGAACAAACAATATTAACACGATATAAAAAATCTATGAATAGTTACTAAACGTTGACTGTATTGCAAGTACGCAACTCATTTGGAAATAGATGGTAACGACCTCTTCAGGGATTTGAACCGCTGACATGTGGTATGGCCTCCAACATCATACCACTCAGTCACCGAGGGTATAAAAGGATTGGAACTTCATAGGATGCGGCCTAATGTACCTGCACCTATGGATTTAACCACCCGCACCCCACCAACACCCGTCAGCATACTTTTAATTTTCGTCCCAATAGACATTACAGTGAGGTATGCATTATAAGCCCGAAAACGTACCTTGAAATAAAGCAGAAAAACACACCTCCTCTTTGGGGATTTGAGCGCTGACCTCTGAGTGGATATGCTGTTGGCCTGGCTAATCAAAGATCAGCGTCTGGGGACTGGAACTGGTTCAGTAGTTCAGATCCGGAAAGAGGAGGTTTGTCTGTCTATACTGAAAGTTGATTGTGAAAAAGATGCCATTCTAAAGAAAAGAAAATAATGTCACTCTAAAATTGTACAGAAAGTTTCAGTGAAAAAATAGTACAAGGCAACACAGAGGATCAGAATCCAAACTCCTTTTCATCATCTGCCAAGGTAAATATAATTCAGTCGAAGATACCAATGAGAATCAGTAAACGTCAAAAAATACATTTCTTAATTTTTTTCACCTAATTTTAACATAATCGACCTTCGTTTTGAACTAAAATAAATGAAAACACGAGAGTACCTATTTATATTATTCAAGAAACTATGCCGAGCCTTTATAAAACTCAACGTAAGCTACAACAAAGTGTTGTAAAGGATATATAGAAAAATGTTTTTAGACCTAACCGGCTCTCTCTAAGTATTAGGAAATTCTGAAGTCTGGTGAAGTAGAGGACTCAGGTGAGAACTCTTCTTGCGGAATAGCAAATCGATCTCCTCAGTTCGTCTCCCTTCTATTTTTCGTTCCTTATTCCTCACTGGAAATAACTGGGCTTTTGGAAGCGATCGACGACAAGCGCTTTGTGTTGCGACAGACAGTGAGATCTAAGGGTGGGGGGGGATTCTCTTGCACTTGCTTGCCAGTCCCAAGAGATGTTATTATGTTAGTAACTTATAAGCTGCAGAAACCGAAATAGGCATATCTTGCCAGGCTGTAACTTGTTAAACACACACACATACACACACACACACACACACACACACACACACACACACACACACACACATATATATATATATATATATATATATATATATATATATATATATATATATATATATATATATATATATATATATATATATATATATATATATATATATATATATATATATATATATATATATATATATATATATGTATATATATATATATATATATATATATATATATATATATATATATATATATATATATATATATATATATATATATATATATATATATATATATATATATCACACATTACCACAGGTGAAAAATAAGAAACGGGGTGTAGGTCCTGACCGGTTTCGACTTTATTTCCAAGCCATTGACGAAGGACTGATACAGAGTGTGAGAAGTCACAAATATATATACTACAAGAACAGTACTGACGAACATACACAACCGTTAGGGACTCCATATCCCCACTCAGGCCGGTGTCGAGGTAGGAGTGGCCTTTAAAACTCATTTGGCTAAAAATCACAATAGACTCTCTGGGGACATTGCTGATAAACAGACCATACCCCACCTCAGATCCACACCTGACAGGTGTCATGGAGGCGGAGTTTGGAAACTCATTAACATTACTACCCACGTACTGTGTTTACAAATATGATAGTCCTATTTTCATACATCTCTAAAGTTTAAACAATTTACAAATTTCTTTTGATATTAAAGGATCAAGTTTATACATCCCTTGACTGATATTCATATTATGGTTGTAACTTTCTTTTATAAAGCTAGATTCAATGATGTTCCTTTCCAGTGCATTATTAGAATATACAATCCTTTTTGCCCCTTCCCAGTTGATAGCATGATTGTTCTCACTAACATGTACAAATATACCACTGTTCCCTTGTGCATACCTCACACATTTCTTATGTTGTTCAATTCTTTTTTCCAGTGCTTTCCCGGTTTGGCCAATATAAAAGTTATCACAAGACTTACACGGAATTTTATATACACACCCTTTAGTATTGTCTGGGGAGTTCTTGATAAGTACATTTTTCATTGTTGTATTGTTCTTAAATGCGACATTAACACCAAAATTCTTAAGAAGATGAGGGATATCTTTCATATTATTATTATAAGGCAAAACAAGCAAATTTTTTGTGTTGTAAGGTTCTTTCTGGTTTTGATACATAGTCTTTTTTGCCGCTTCAAATGCACTATTTAATACACTATCAGGATATTTAGATTTTTTGCCTGCATTCCTAATCTTATCTATTTCATCATCAATATATTCAGGGCTACATACCCGTAATGCTCTTAAAAACATAGATGAAAACACTGACTTTTTAATCTTATTGCTTTGTCCAGAATAGAAATGCACATAGGAAGAAATATTAGTGGGTTTTCTATACACACTATATTTAAACCCACTACTATTTCTTCGTATGAGGACATCCAAAAACGGTAAGCACCCATCATTTTCCATTTCCATCGTGAATTTAATTGATGGTACTAATTGATTTAACTTGGCAAAAAAGTTTTTTACATCTTGGTTCCCTGGCCATACACAAATTATGTCGTCAACATACCTAAACCATGTTACATTACGTGGGATTATGTTGTTTAATATCTTCTTTTCAAAAAATTCCATATATAAGTTACTTAACACTGGGGATAGAGGGTTTCCCATTGCCATACCAAAATTTTGTGAGTAAAATTTACCATTAAATTCAAATTTACAATCTTTTACACATAATTTAATCAGTTCAATTAAAGTGTATCGGAAACTGAAAAGTAAACACGATAATAAAATGAAACTGTTGATTGAAAGAAGCCCTTGGACCAACAACGCCAATCATGAATGTGTCGTCAACTTATCAAACAAACAGCTGGATAGAAATGTAACTAGTGCCTTAGGCTACGGCTTAAACTTTGCTTTATCTCCTGGCGGAAGGAACAGTGTGGAAATAACTAAAGGACTGTGTAATTTGGAAAAATATAGTGATTTAACGAATGAAGAAGTGAACATGGTTAAGGGAGTGATTTATGGAAGTATGAAAAAATCAGACACCACAAACGTCCCCAAAAGATTTATGGTTGCTATTAATGAACTGAAAAAAGATAAAAATATACACATGACAAAAGCAGATAAATCAGGCGCCCTTGTAATTTTAAATAAAAGTGAATATATAGAAAAAATGCAAAATCTTTTAGGTGATGATAACACATATAAAGAATTAAATAAGAACCCGATAGACAATGTGAATAGTGGTTTCAATAAGAAAGTGAAAAACCTGTTAAAAGGTAACGAAAGCCTTATAAAGAAGTTGTGTGTGACCTCTCCATCGCTACCATACATGTATGGTACAATAAAAACTCACAAAGCAAACTTTCCTGCCAGGCCAATTAGCAGTTCAGTTGGTTCCGCATCATACAAGCTAGCGAAGTACTTAGTAGATATTCTTAACCCATTAGTAGGTACCAACTCAAATGCAAATATCAAGAATAATGTGGACCTGATAAATAAACTAAATAATGTAGAGATTAATAGTGAATCTAGGCTTGTAAGTTTTGATGTTGTATCACTATTCACAAAGGTGCCAATAGATGATCTGATGGCGTTTTTATCTGAATTGTTAGAGAACACACAGCTGGATATCCCATTTTCTAAAAGTACTTTAATTGAACTGATTAAATTATGTGTAAAAGATTGTAAATTTGAATTTAATGGTAAATTTTACTCACAAAATTTTGGTATGGCAATGGGAAACCCTCTATCCCCAGTGTTAAGTAACTTATATATGGAATTTTTTGAAAAGAAGATATTAAACAACATAATCCCACGTAATGTAACATGGTTTAGGTATGTTGACGACATAATTTGTGTATGGCCAGGGAACCAAGATGTAAAAAACTTTTTTGCCAAGTTAAATCAATTAGTACCATCAATTAAATTCACGATGGAAATGGAAAATGATGGGTGCTTACCGTTTTTGGATGTCCTCATACGAAGAAATAGTAGTGGGTTTAAATATAGAGTGTATAGAAAACCCACTAATATTTCTTCCTATGTGCATTTCTATTCTGGACAAAGCAATAAGGTTAAAAAGTCAGTGTTTTCATCTATGTTTTTAAGAGCATTACGGGTATGTAGCCCTGAATATATTGATGATGAAATAGATAAGATTAGGAATGCAGGCAAAAAATTGAAATATCCTGATAGTGTATTAAACAGTGCATTTGAAGCGGCAAAAAAGACTATGTATCAAAACCAGAAAGAACCTTACAACACAAAAAATTTGCTTGTTTTGCCTTATAATAATAATATGAAAGATATCCCTCATCTTCTTAAGAATTTTGGTGTTAATGTCGCATTTAAGAACAATACAACAATGAAAAATGTACTTATCAAGAACTCCCCAGACAATACTAAAGGGTGTGTATATAAAATTCCGTGTAAGTCTTGTGATAACTTTTATATTGGATAAACCGGGAAAGCACTGGAAAAAAGAATTGAACAACATAAGAAATGTGTGAGGTATGCACAAGGGAACAGTGGTATATTTGTACATGTTAGTGAGAACAATCATGCTATCAACTGGGAAGGGGCAAAAAGGATTGTATATTCTAATAATGCACTGGAAAGGAACGTCATTGAATCTAGCTTTATAAAAGAAAGTTACAACCATAATATGAATATCAGTCAAGGGATGTATAAACTTGATCCTTTAATATCAAAAGAAATTTGTAAATTGTTTAAACTTTAAGGTAGGCAGTAGAGATGTATGAAAATAGGACTATCATATTTGTAAACACAGTACGAGGGTAGTAATGTTAATGAGTTTCCAAACTCCGCCTCCATGACACCTGTCAGGTGTGGATCTGAGGTGGGGTATGGTCTGTTTATAAGCAATGTCCCCAGAGAGTCTATTGTGATTTTTAGCCAAATGAGTTTTAAAGGCCACTCCTACCTCGACACCGGCCTGAGTGGGGATATGGAGTCCCTAACGGTTGTGTATGTTCGTCAGTACTGTTCTTGTAGTATATATATTTGTGACTTCTCACACTCTGTATCAGTCCTTCGTCAATGGCTTGGAAATAAAGTCGAAACCGGTCAGGACCTACACCCCGTTTCTTATTTTACACCTGTGGTAATGTGTGATAAATGAATCACGTACAAAAGTGATAATAATCATATATATATATATATATATATATATATATATATATATATATATATATATATATATATATATATATATATATATATATACATGATCTTATAACGTGATCTATATTT
Source organism: Macrobrachium rosenbergii (assembly GCA_039081455.1). Lineage (NCBI taxonomy): Eukaryota > Metazoa > Arthropoda > Malacostraca > Decapoda > Palaemonidae > Macrobrachium > Macrobrachium rosenbergii. The sequence goes on along the minus strand of JANJGK010005613.1, from coordinate 7,672 downwards.
CAGTATGACATGATAAAGAAAAAATGGAATCTTAGTGAATTTAGGACTATGTATATATATCACTATTGCACATGAGAAGAGTGCTGTTGTGAAATCACAGTTTGGTGAAACCAGACGCGAACGTCATCAGTAAATACCTGTGTAGTGTTTTAGAGACGCTGTGTCAGCATATATCAGCATACTTCCGCATAAGCTCAGCGTCCTCTTTTTTGGTCGGAGCTGAAGGCTATCACGTAAGCCGTGAGAATTCTTGGAACGAGGTCATGTGTGTGTTCGTGTGTGTGTGAATCGTAGTCTTGCTATGTAAAAACTATGAAAGCTTAGATAGAGATCAACATGGATAGCCATCCTGTGTAGACCATTGTATTCTGCTGTAAAAAGAACCTTTTTTAGAATACAAGAAAACCCGCTATGGAGTTTGTCTAAATCCTACAAAAGAAACTTTGTTCTTCCCAAGACAAATATCACACTGCACATCCATGAAGAATTGTGAAGATGCAAAAAAACTTCTCTGACTGCGTTTTAAATCAGTCTCTACAAACAAACAAAGATGGGTATATTCTGGCGGAATACCCTATCACACTGGTGGCAGCGACATACGAGATTTCTGGCAGCGCTCCTACATTGCGTCTACATTTGTGGAACGGAAACTCCGATTAGGCAAGATGCCTAAACAACCATAGACAGACGTCATCTTCATCAACGACATGGTCACAATCGGACGAACGATTCGGTGCATCAAAACGTCTTGGAAGAGGAAGGAAAACAATCAACAATGAGAAAGCGAGGAAGACATCTGACCTTCAAAATACACCTTTCCCAACGCACGGCAGAGAGGAAGAGAGAGAGAGAGAGAGAGAGAGAAATCTCCACAAATCTACGCGACACGTCTCAAACGCCGCAACATTGCACAATCAACAATCCACAACGTTCCTTGGAAGTTTCTACAATCAACATTCGACAACATAAGAAAATTCAACATCCACAATAAGGCCCCTCCGATGACGTGTATCTAGACAGACGGAAGTCGGACGGCAGAGGAACTTTGTCGACCTACTTACGAGAATCCAATAAAAAGCTAAGTACAGCCATTATCTATAACAGTTAGTATTCTCGTATTCCAGTGATTCGGGTCCCGAGTGGCAGGTTGCTGATATAAGGTGAGCGGCGCCGTAGATTAATACCTTTTCCTTGCAGACGTAGCGGTTCCCGATACCTCATTTTTTGTTTATTATTCTTTTGTGCTCTTTTATTTTTTCGCTTGACTCGTGGTTAACTCTGTTCTTTTTCAGGAAGTGCATTTATTACTTATTGATATTGTATTTTATGATGCATTTTTCATAGGTGATGTTATTTTTTAGCAGATATATGAATCTCGGTTGTTATTTACTTGCGTTCCTGGTATAGATACATGAGGTTACGTAGCGGCCGTGTTTATTCATATAGGTTTCAAGATCACTTAGAGAGTAGGCGTGCGGCTAGGAAACTTAATAGGAAAATGTCTCCTCCAACCCCAGGTGGGAGCGACCCCACCAACCCAGCTTCCCCACAGAATCCTGTAGTTACGGTAGTTAATGCTAGATCGGCAATTGCACCATTCGCAGGTCGTGTCAATGGATTTTTGCCACAGGGTGTCGAGTCTTGGATTTCGTCTGTAGACGTACACCTCACGGCAAAGTCCATTACCGATCCGTCTTTACAATTGCAAGTGGCAAAGAGTTTCATAGATTATGCTAAAGGAGACGCAGGTGCGTACTTACGGGGAATATCTTTTAAGGAAACAGTCACTTGGGATGATTTCAAAACCAATCTGCGTTCCATTTATGGGAGTGAGGATACATTGGATGAAGTGCTTGCTTTACGCAACATAATAAAAGTCGCATTTATGACTAATCTAAGTGTGGTGGATAGGGCAGCTCTGATAGGAGATAGGCTCGGAGAGTATAACGGACAAGTTGATGGCTCAAGTTGGGTCAATCGTAATATGCATCTCAGTTCCAAATCTCTCTGCAGATTATTTTATTTGACACTTATAACAGCGATGTTACTTGAACCTTTGGATAAGTGTTTTGATGAGCAATTAACATCAGATAGCACAGAATTAGATATCTATAGACAAATTCGGAAACACTTGTCCAAGTGTACAGATCTCGATCCTTCTCTAGTTCAGGCTTTTACAAAGCAAGAAAACAAAAATCATACGTCTTCATCACCGCAACAGGTTAACTTAGTCACTAATAATCCATCAGCAGTCATTTGCTTTAATTGCAAGCGTCCAGGACACATGATAAATGAGTGTAGGACACGCTATGGTTCAATCCATAACAGTTCAAATCACAAGTATAGTCAGTGCAATGCAAGAAAAAAGAATCCAAACAGTAACACAAACATTCAAAGTACTAGTAATGACGCTAAGAGGCAACAATACCATGGGTGAAAGAACAAACAATTCAAGCAGAACAGTAATGTAGGTCAGAAACAAATACATTCAAATCGTTCCTCGGGAAAGTCAACTTCAAGCTCAGCAGTTCCAAATAACCAGGCGTCAGTGAATTTTCCGAATGCCGGCGGTCAGACAAACACCACGTAGCCAGCTTAAAGGGGGAGGAGAGTGATATTGGGTTATCATCACTTTTTGAATCAGGTAATAAGTTTAATGTTCTCCAAAATATGTGTGAAGACAAGAATTTTCCAGAAATTGAGGTAGAGTCTCCCAAACATGCAGAGCACGGTCCCGTAGATTTTTGCAAAATACACGCTATTACTGGCTCAGAAGAAGTTAGGCCAACTTTGCATGCAGTTAGCTTAGAACACAAACATTTCACCTTGTTTTTTGATTCAGGTAGTCCACGTAACATAATGGATTTACGTACTCATCACCTTTTATTTTCAAAATTTCCCATCGAACTCTCCAATGTTCGTTTGTCAGGAATAGGTAATAATGAATTAGATGTAGTGGGTACATCTCAAATACAATACAGGTTGGGGCAACGTACTTTAACGGATCCTTTATTATTATTAGCAATATTAGTATGTACCCAGTAGTTATTATGGGTTATCCATCAATGTCATTACATAACGTAATTTTGACACCCGCAAAACACGGAGTGTTTATAAAAGGGAAATTCTATCGGTCTTCACACACATTGAAATCTGTTTTGGATCAGAAGGAGACAGTCAGTAAGAAAATAACGTACATAGAAGAACCAGTCACCTGTCTCGTAAGCGATGATATTGTTACAGCTACCCAACGTAACTCTCAGGCACCCGTCCTTGCTGCGTTCACACAAACCATTGAGCCAGACACACCATCGTATCTCACGGTCAAGGTTAAAAGAAAATTGCCAGGCTCAGAGGTTTTAATTCTTCCTGATACTTTAAAAATCAATGGGCTTTCAGTTATGCAAGCGTTGTATACAGTAAATTCTGATCATCGGATTAACATTGAAGTTTTTAATAACTTAAATGCTGCTTTAACAATACATGAAAATCAGCATATTGTCAATATCGAAGCATATAAACATCGAATCCTTACAGTTGCTGAAATTAACTCCACTGAATCAGCAACAGATGAATCTCTTTTAAAGGTAATTAAAGGCAAAATCGAAGCAGACATCCTAGATAGGGATATAAGCAAGAAATTTTTTGAACTTCTATCCAAATATAGTGATGTTTTTTCTACTAGTACCAGAGATTTAGGCAAAACGGAAGTCATCGAACATCATATTCGTTTAAAGGATAAGGAGCAAGTCATTTATGTACCTTCATATCGTCTACCGGCCAAATTTCTGAATGAAATCAATGTAGAGGTTGATAAAATGTTAAAAGAGGGGGTTATGAAGAAATCTAACAGCCCTTATAATTTTCCCCTGATAGTAGTACCAAAAAAGGATAAAACCTGGAGGATTTGTGTTGACTTTCGCAAGCTTAACGACCAAACTATCCTGATCCTTTCCCAGTACCTTGCACAGATGATATTTTATCTCTATTAGGACAGAATAAATTTTTTACTTCCTTGGACTTACTTAAAGGCTTTCACCAGATACACTTAGCTAAGGACAGTACACCGTACACTGCTTTTATTACAGCTCGAGGTCACTATGAATTCCTATGTATGCCATTTGGGCTACGTTGTGCTCCTATTACGTTCACTAGAATGATCAATATAGTGTTCGGAGATTTACTAGGGAATATTCTCCATGCTTATATGGACGATTTAGTAATATTCTCCAATTCTTTGGAGGATCACTTAAGTAAACTAGAAATAGTCCTTCAAAGGTTAAGAGAACATCATTTAAAGGTAAAAATTTCTAAATGTGAGTTTTTTAAAGACGAATTAGTCTATGTGGGTTTCATGGTATCTCGGCAAGGTCTTAAAGTAGTCCATGATAAAATCTCTGCTATTAGTAAATTTCCCGTTCCTACTAATGTTAAAGCCATACAGCAATTTCTCGGGGTTTCGGGTTATTATCGTCGGTTTATACGAGATTATTCAGTAATAGCAGCTCCTTTAACTGATCTCATAAGGAAGGACGTGACTTTCAAATGGGAATCCCAACATCAAATCGCTTTTGACACATTGAAAGAGAAAATTAGTTCTGCTCCTATTTTAAAGTTTCCAGATTTTACTAAAGAATTTATTATTGCAACCGACGCATCAGATCAAGGAGTAGGAGGTGTGTTACTCCAGTGGCATGACAACAAGTTTTTTCCCATTGCTTTTTATTCTCGCAAACTAAAAATGTCAGAGAAGAAATATGCAGTAATAGATAAAGAATGTTTAGCGATAGCTAACTCGTTGGTACATTTTAAATATATAATCTATGGGTATAGTGTCAAGGTTCTAACTGATCATAAGCCCCTTACTGATTTTTTTAAAGGTTTCAATCACAGTCCTAAAAGAACTCGGTGGCATATGATTATCCAGAACTTTGGAGCTAAAATTGGATACTTACCCGGTAAAGCAAACGTAATCGCAGATGCGTTATCTCGTAACCCAGTACCAACTCAATCATTACCCTTCGCTGATCTAAAAGAAATTCCAATTCCTTCGCAAGCCATGAAAATTGCTATCGAAAATGGTCAATCTTTAGCCCAAACAACAGAGAATATTACAGATATAGAGTGGAATCTAGATTCAGTACGACAAGAACAAATGAAAGATCAGAAATTAAGAGTAATAATAGATGCATTAAATAGGAAACCAGATGATAAGGAATATGTGAAATATACTAACCAATATTTCTTGATTAAGGATAACATTCTATGCCGATCTGTGGCTAGGAGAACCAGGAGTTCAACACAGTTAACTAACGACCAGGTGGTTGTACCAATCACTTTAATCCCTACCGTTCTGAAGTGGCTTCACAACCATCCTCTGCATGGTCATCCTGGGTTCGAAATAACCTCTCAAAAGGCCAAGTCATTATTTTACTGGTCTACTATGTTAAAAGATATTAGGACATATATTAAAAACTGTGATATATGTTTCCGTCACAAGGGCCATACTAAGAATCCTGTAGGTCTCGGAACTTATCCTGTGCCTAGCAAACCTTTTGAAAGGGTACACCTTGATTTATTGACAGGTTTTTACGAGACAGACCGGGGGAATAAAAACCTCTTGGTTATAATAGACGCCCTTACACGGTATACTGAACTAATACCGCTAAAAAGTAAAACAGCCATTGAGTGTGGTAGGAAGTTTTATGAGTGCTATATATGCAGACATGGAATCCCAAATATAATAATTTCCGACTCGGGAGGAGAATTCAATAATCACTTCCTTAACTCATTGTGTGAGATTCTGCAAATAAAAAAAATCAATACGATGATCTACCATCCTGAATCTAATGGTTTGGTCGAACGGGTTAATAGAAAGGTGTTAGACATACTGTGTGTAAACACAGGCGGTATGGACCCAAACTGGGATATCGCCATACCCACTGTGTCCAGTACCCTAAATAACAATTATCATACTTCAATCCGTATGTCTCCCCATGAAGCTGTTTACGGGATACCTGCTAGGTCACCTTTCCACATTTTGACCCCAACGTCTAATTTGTCAGATCCATTGAAGGATATAATAGATGTTAGCCGGAGTAGATTTCAAACACTTTGTCAAAACCTCTTACAGGCTCAAGTGTTAATGAAGAACGCTCATGATAAAAAAAGCTAAGGTCACAAAGCCTTACCAAGAAGGAGATATAGTTTATGTACAGGTCTATGTTAGAAAAGGGCTAAATTGGAAATTATTGCCTAAATTTGAAGGTCCTTTTACAGTTATAGAAGTTTTAGTAGGTAACCGACTTAAAATTCGGAATTAGTCCGATCCAACGGATGTTCGAACAGTATCTATCTCTCATGTGAGAGCTTAAGACAATGGTTTGTTATGAAAAAAATAATTATTATGTAAAATTTTTTACATCATTTGAATGGTGCAATGTTTTTTTTACATTATTTACAAGTAATTTTTTTTTTGCAGGCTCCAACATGAAGCTTGTCAAATTATACCATGCACTATTCCTATCAATGTTTATTGTAGCTGGGAAGATTTCTGAAATAACTTTACATCATGGTTCTATTGTAGAGGAAATGAATAATTTCTTTCTAACTGGCAGTAACATAGTTTTAGAAGTCAATATGAACGCCATTTTTACTAGCGAAAATGAAGTACTGACTTTGAAATCAGAATTGGCTCTTTTTGCTCAATCCCTTGCAGATTTGCATAAATCATACTTATCTAGCAGTGATCCAACGTCGCCTAATCAAGTCAATGACACAATTAATATGCTTTTCTGGGAATTAAGGAATAAAACATGCGAAGCTGAAATCTTGGCTAGCGATTTGCTAATGTGGTCAATACCTCATGACGCTACAGAAAGGCGTAACCCACTTGTTTTAGCGGCATTAAATTTAGTTGGTTCCGTAGCTGGTCTTGGTTTAGGGATTTCAAATCGTTTGAAACTTCGCGATCACGGGGTTAAAATCGAAAATCTGGAACATCAACAAGAGGTATTAGCAGGAGAACTAAACAAGCAAATTCAAGCTTTGAACGGCGTAATCAGTAAAGTAAATGAACAGTCACGACGTTTCAATCAGGTTCATGACACTCAAGTTTTGTCAGCAACTTTGATGTATTATCATGCTAAAATTGATCATGTATACTCGAGAGTTTCAAGCTTTATCGAAAAATCAAAAGATTACGTGGAAGCTATAACACTTGCTGCTAAAGGCATGTTGTCTCCTCATTTGTTACCAATTAAAGATCTTACTCAAATGATCAATAATGCTCATGATAGAATGCGCTATGTTCCAGCAGTAGCTTTTCATAAGGTTGGATTTTATTACAGCTTGATCACAGTTAAAGTTGACCTTGATAAGATCGTAATTGACATTCCTTTTAGCCCATCAGACGCGTGGAAAGCGTATAAGATTTCGCCTTTTCCCACGTATGTATCTAACGTCTCGACACCTATTATTAATAATCTGTCAGCTCTAGTATCGGTTTCCGCCAATGAGGAAACTTTTACGGTAGTCAGAGACCAAGCACTGTTAAATGATTGCTATGATGTTATGGATAATGTGGTATGCAGGATCGATTTGTTTGAGTTCAAGAATGTATCTTATATGTCCTTGGATTCATGCGAATTGGACTTAGTACTTAACAGAACCT
>JANJGK010005612.1:0-44469 GCA_039081455.1 Macrobrachium rosenbergii | reverse complement strand
AATATCTAACTTGCCATCTGCCTGATGGCAGCAGCCTGACCCACTGACGACAACCAATAAAAAGCTGAAATCATAATCATCATCATACTGGTAATCATATCATGTCATTTTGAGAGCCAAAGGTATTTGGTATTCAGTGAGAAATGATGACAATAGGAGAGGCTGCTGCTGGTCAGGACAGCCCCCAGGCGCCATGCCCGCGTGTAGTCAGGACAGCCTCCACCAAGAATGTCTCTGGGGCAGAGAAAGAGACGGGAGGTCCCTTCTCCTCGAAAGGGCATCCCTCTCTCTCACAGAATCCAATCATTTGATGCCAACGACGAGGCCAACCAACTGGTAATAGTACCGCCAAAATCTGCACCCTTTCCTTTCCAGGTCATCTTGCGAACCGACACACGAACAAAAACAAACCAAACAGAAATCAATATTCCTTGGCAAAAGTAATGAAGACATCAAGTCACTCCAAGATTTACTAGGTACTGTCATGTACGCCTTGTATATTTGCAATATGTGGCACCAAAAGTTATGAGCAGCAAGGGACTGCTGGGACCCACAATGCAAACTGTTCCTAATTTTGACCCGTGTGTCCCAATGCAAAAGAGGCACAGCACTTCAAACCTGTCTATCTGTCCCAAAGCAAACGGAGTGACTGACTGACTGACTCCTTCATAACATGTAAATGAAGGAAAGCCGTTTTCAAGTGGCCACAGAAGCACTTACTTGAGGCAGACTTGTTGACTGGGAGCCGTTGGATGAACACTACAGTCATTTCAAGATTCGAGCGATGATGGGACGCCAGAGAGATGCTCAGCTAACACTATAGCAGGCATCAGTAACATACACAGAAAATAATTCAGATTGATAATGTGAAAAACAGTGACATGCAAATACACAAATAAGAGCAGACATAATACATAAGGAGGCTGGATTATTAGAGCAACAGACACAAAGGTAGATATTTCAGAAAACAGCAAGAAGAACAGAGAGAGAGAGAGAGAGAGAGAGAGAGAGAGAGAGAGAGAGAGAGAGAGAGAGAGAGGCACTCACGTTATTTTGACAGACTTCTGGAGGGTGCAGTCCTGGCCACGGGTCTTGACTGGTGAAAGCCTGAGGGGGGAGGAGGACGTCAGGGCTTCTTCAGGCGAGGGCTGTGCTGCATTGCCCTACAAATAACACAATCCTCATCAAGAAACAAAATAAAAAAATTGTGGCAACCTCTCAGCAATCACAAACCCCACCAAAAATGCTAGACAGTGAATACACTCACACACACACTCTGCCCTTGGATTAAGAATTATACGTATATATATAATCAAATATATATATTTATATATACACAAAACACATTCATTAGTTAATAAAAAAAATAACTAAGCCACTTATCTAATTATCGGAATCAAGTTGTTCGCTTTTTCCTTGTTCACTTGTTTCTCTTTCAAGGGACGACAGCAACAGACTTAACAGTCCCTGAGAGAGAGAGAGAGAGAGAGAGAGAGAGAGAGATGCCAGGCTCTTGTACCGACTTGTGTGTGTGGCTGCTTTCATGGAAGCAATGATTGTAGAAGCGTGTGATCCTCGCAGTCAGAGTCGTGCTTTCACAGAAGAAATGAAGGCAAAAGCGTGTGATCCACAAGCACCAAGGGCCATAAACGCACGCATAAAGGGAAAACTAAAATCAGTGTATGAAGGCCCTGCTGAGCCAAGAGAGCACTGGGCCATAAAATCGACATCTTTGTCGCTTGAACCAAGTCCTGACAATAATCACACACTGGCTATTTCAAAGCGCTGACTGATGCAAAGAATTAGCTTTTCATTCCAAACTTCTCGATTTATTTCAAGATTGAAAATTCACGCCTAACAGGAATTTTTGGGCACTTTTCACCTTCCTTTGATTGCAGTTGACCGGCAGAAACGACAGTAGTCACTCACTGGTCTCTACGGAGCACTTGGGGGGCGGGTTCCTACCCAAACATTTCTAAATACCTGTGCTAATTAACCTCCAGCCGGATGAATCCCACCAGATATCAAGCCAAAACTTGCGCAGAACAGCTGACAGGGAAAGGCCACTAATGCTCAAAGGAAATGAGAAGAAGCTGTCACCACGAAAACAGAGAGCTTACACTGTCGTTTCTCCATCATGGCTGCCTAGAAACTGCTCAAGCAGAAAACAACCAAGATTTTCTCTTGGCCAATCAAAGACCTCCTCCAACACACCCAAGAAGAAGCCATTTCTGTCGCCTTCTCTCATTGGCTGAAAAGCTTGATTTGACCTTTGAGGGTCAGTGGGCGGAAGGCTCTGAGAGCGACTTCCAAACGATTTTTCCTTCCTTCTCAGTTCATCATTTTGGATTGGTATTGGCATTACAGGGACTGGGATTGGTATGATTTGCATTGGGACTGACATGGTTGGGATTGGGATTGATTTGGTTGGGATTGGCATGATCTGGATTTGGACTGACGTGATGGGGATTGGTCTGATTGGGTTTGGCATGATTGGGATTGAGATTGGTATTACAGGTATTGGGATTCGCATGATTGGGCTTGAGATTGGTATTATGGGTATTGGGATTGGTATGATTGGGACTGGTATTGGCATTACGGGGATTGGGATTGGCATTACGGGGATTGAGAATGGCACGATTTTGATTGCTATTGGCATTACAGGGATTGGAATTGGTATGCTTAGTATTTGGATTGACATTATGGGGATTGGTCTGATTGGGATTGGCATGACTGGGATTGAGATTGGTATTATGGGTATTGGGATTGTCATTATTGGGATTGAAATTGGTATTATGGGGGATTGGGATTGACATGGTTGGGATTTGAATTGATTTGGTTGGGGTTGGCATGATGAGGATTGGTCTGACTGAGATTAGCATGATTTGGAGTTGGATTGGCATTACGGGGATTGGGACTGGTATGATTTGCATTGTGATTAACATGGTTGCGATTGAGATTGATATTAGTGGATTGGTTTGATGGGGATTGGTCTGATTGGGATTGGTATTGGCATGATTGGGATTGGTATTGGCTTTATGGGGATTGAGATTAGTATCACTGGGATTGGCAAGGTTGGGATTGGCATGATTGCGATCGAGATTGGCATAATGGAGATTGGTCTGATTGGGATTGGCATGGTTGGGATAATTGGGATTGGTAAGATTTGGAGTGGTATTGTTGTGATTGGTATTACTGGGTTTGGGTTTGGTATGATTGGGATTAGTATGACTTGGCTTTGTATTGTTGGGATTGGCATGATTGGGATTGGTACGATTGGGATCGGCATTATCTGGATTGGTATTACTGGGATTGGTATGATTTGGATTGGTATGGATGTGATTAGGCATTGGTGTTTGTATGATTGGGATTGGCATGGTTGGGATTGAGATTGAGATTGGCATCATTAGGATTGTGACTGGCATGATTGGGATTGGAATGCCTGCAGTTATGATTGGCGCAATTGGGATTGTGATGCTTGGTATTGGGATAATTGAGATTGGCATGATTGGGATTGACACGACTGGAATTGGGATTGGCACGATTGGGATAACTGGGATTGGTGCTGTTGTGATTGGTATGATTGGGATTGGTACAATTTGAATTGGTACGTCAGCAAGCACAGCGGAAACATGAGGAAAACGTCAGCAAGTGTCAGCAAAAGACAGAAAAATCAAGAAACGTCAGCAAGTCTCAGTAAAAAAGCCTCATCGAGCGTAGAACGTCAGCAAAGTGTCAGTAAGAGTTGAGAAACGTCAGTAAGTGTCAGCAATTGCCGGAGACGTCAGCAAGAACGGTAGTGTCACCAGGAGAATGTCAGCAAGCGTCAGAAAAAACGTCAGCAAGTGTCACCAAAAAGCTACAGTACGCGCCGGAGAAACGTCAGCAACCACATAAGAAACACCATGCGAATGTCAACCAAAACGTCAGCAAGAGTCGAGGAGCATCAGCAAGCACTGTTGAAACACCAGGCGACAGCAAATGTCAGCAAGAATCGAGGACGTCAGCATGTGTCAGCAAGAGTTTGAGGGACGTCAGCAAGTTTCAGCAAAAATCTCATTAAGCACAAGAGAAACGTCAGCAAGCACGGTAGAAGTATCAGGCGAATATCAGGAAATATCAGAAAGAACCGAAGAACGTCAGCGGGAGCCGTGGAACGTCAGCAAGTGTCAGCAAACGTCTCAGTAAGCGCCGGAGAAACGTCAGCAAGCATGGTAGAAACACCAAGCGAACATCAGAAAATTTCAGCAAAAAGTCAGCAAGTGTCGAGGAGCATCAGCAAGTGTCAGCAAGAGTTCAGGAGTGTCAGCAAGTATCAGCAAAAGTCTTAGTAAGCACCTGAGAAATGTCAGCAAGGACTGCAGAAACATCAACCGAACGTCAGCAAGAGTGAGCATATAAACGTCGGCAAAAGTCGAGAAACGTCAGCAAGTGTCAGGAAAAACCTCGGCAAGCACCGCAGAAACTTCAGGAGAACGTCAGCTAGTGTCAGCAAAACCTCATGAAGCGACGGAGAAACGTCAGCAAGCGATGCAGAAACTTCAGGAGAACGTCAGCAAGTGTCAGCAACCGCCAGAGAAACTTTAGCAAGTGTCAGCAATAGCTGGTGAAACGACAGGAAAACGTCAGGAAGCTTCGAAATAGATAGTCAGCAAAACGTCAGCAATCGTCGCTAGCAACCTTGGCGTCAGCAAAAAAGCGTCGGGAAAGAAACAGGAAAAGTGTGTCAGCAAACAACATCCGGAAACAACGTCAGCAGCAAGAAGCATCACCACAAAAAAACTGTCAGCAGGAAGTGTCATGAAAAATCGTCAGTCAGCACGTAAGCGTCAGCAAAAAAGAATCGACGTCAGCAAAAAGTCAGCAGCAAGAGCAGGAGAAAAGCGTGAGCAGCAATCCCTCTGTCTGTCTTTGTTTGTAATTTCTGCCATAAGAATGTTGACAACAACGAGACACAGTCACTGTCATCACTATATATCACCACAATCGTTAACAACAAGACGACACAGTCACTGTGATCACCATCACGCAGCAACCACGAAGACACCACACCACAGGGGAGGTAGGCACAGTAGGTAAGGGAAATAAAAGAAGGAATGGAGGAGGAGGAGGAGGAGGAGGAGAATTGAAGAACTGAATAAAGAATCAATCGTCAGGATGAGAGGGTTGACTCAGGAAAGGTAAGATTGAAGTAGAGAATATGAACGGAGGTACAGTCACACGAATGAAAGGGTTGTAGCGGCAGCTGGGGGTGGGGGGGGGGGGATGGAAGGACACCTGCAAAGAACCTCAAGAAGAAATGCCTGCAGTGCACCGCACGAGGTACACTGACGGCGCTACTCCCCTAAGGGGCTCAGAAGTTTGTTTGAAGGTTCTGTTCTGACTTGAATGGGTGACACCGACCTCAAAATGGCCTCCATGGCATTTGGCTCACACGAAACACGAGAGAGAGAGAGAGAGAGAGAGAGAGAGAGAGAGAGAGAGAGAGAGAGAGCGGGGGGTGGGGGGTGGGGGGTGGGGGGGGGCTATGCCATTACATAACAATAGCCCCGGCATGGGTGTAATGCAGTGGCCCCAATCACACGTGATTTCTGGGCGAATGAAAAAGTGGATACGATATTATCATCTTTTCTCTGTTCGGTTTGAAAGGCAAACGGCCACATTGACGACGACATCCTACGGACTGTCGACTGCACAATATTTATTATGTAAAATAGTAATAATAATGATAATAAAAACAATTTGTGATGCCTTGTAGTCGTCACAGGTAAGGAAGGCTCATACCAACCGACCGTGGTGCCTTTCGCTCGGTTTTTCTTGTCACTCACCTGCCTCTGCCTCTGCCTCTGCCTCTGCCTCTGCCTGTATCTGTAGGTATCGGAAAACCAGTTCCGTTTTGATTGATGGCTGTTTAGAATAGAATAGAATATAATAAAAACAGAGAATTAGGGCCAAAGGCCAAGCGCTGGGACCTATGAGGTCATTCAACGTTGAAACGGAACATGAGAGTGGAAAGAAAGGTTTGAAAGGCGTAACCTCAAAGCAGTTGAAGAAGAAGCAGCAGCAGCACCATGAATCCCCTGTTAGAAGAAAGAGGGTCGAGGAGGAGAGTGAGATGGAAGGAAGAGAATATATACATAATGGGTTGCAGCAGCTAGGGGCACAGGACCCTAGGTAGTGCCTACAGTGCACCGCATGAGGTGCACTGATGGTACCACCTCCCTACGAGGGAATGATGGATGTTGAAGACAACTGGACGGTTCTGCTGAGAACCGACCACCCACAGAAGCCTACTCACGGCCAGGATCATAACTGCGTCAGCCTGTACTTAGGGTTACCAAAATCCTGAACACAAAAATAATGTAAGCTTAACCATGAGGCCTTAATTCGCACTGCCCACTGACTGATACATGTCGTACAAAAGTATATATAATATAACTTTATTTTCAGCAGGATTGGACAGCTCAACAGGAGCATTGTAAAAGAGGTTTAATCCGCGGGTGACCGGACATGTCAAACACAAACAATATATATAATAACAGACACGACTTTTGTGACAAGTTACGAGACACTTTTGTCCTCTGCATTCTGCTGCCGCTACTTTGGCCTTTCCTGTTTCCCCGGATGAAGACATAATCCCTATTGGGGATGTCGTCTAGTTGGAACTTCTTCTTCTTCAGAAGTTCAAGCGAAAATACAATGCATGACTACCCTAATACTGTTCTTCTTGCATTTGAATACATTTCTATCCGTTTACCCATTTATTAACTTATTTCTTTTTCTTTTTTATTAAGTGGGTCTCTTCTTTCTGTATTTCCCTTCACGTTCTGTTACTTCTTCCTAGAAGGAACACCTCAATAATATTCTTTGGAAGCTTCTGGAATTTCAAGTCAATAGCCCTTTAGTGGGTCTGTTCCATATGAATAGGGTTCATCTTCATCTTCTGAATAATAATAATAATAATAATAATAATAATAATAATAATAATAATAATTCAGTATCGTGGGGGTTCTTTCTGCCAACTCACTGTCATTTTTGTCTACCCCACTGCACTGCTGAAGGAGGGGGAGGAGGAGAGAGGTCTGATGCTTTCAAGTAGATGAAAGTCAATGTCAGTTTTGGGAAAGCAATGCTCATAAAAAAAAACCCACTAAATAATTGTTGCCAAGTTCTGTTGGATGCATAATCTCTCTTCTCCGCCCCCCCCCCACCCCCAGTTCTCTCTCTTCTTGCTGGATGGCAGGGAATCATTTTCTCAAACCCATGTGTGTGTGTGTGTATGAGGGAGGGAGCCGTTCACCTCTATCATGTAGCTAATGTGCTCTCTCTCAATCTCTATGATAATTCCGATTCTTCATTTGTTGTTGTAAAAAACTAAGAGCACCGTACCTAAGGAACGGCATGAGCTATGCATAAAAATTGAAAGCAAGAGACCAGAAAATATACATAACAGTCAGAATAGAGCCACTCATGAAATTGTGTACCACTGCTCATTTCGCTCAGCAATATGGTCACTCACCTACCCACTTTGGATCGTCACTTCACCTTCACAAAAACACTTAGATTTTACTCTAAAATTTTCAGAGGTTTCAACTGAGAGAGAGAGAGAGAGAGAGAGAGAGAGAGAGAGAGTGAGTCTGTTACGGGGCCTGAACCATACCCATCATTAACCACCTCATATTTTTGATAAAAAAAAAATCTGGAAAATCCTTTTGAATAGTACACTGTACCATGAGTATTCCAACCTTGAACTGAACTGAATATAGAATTTCGGCCAAAGGCCAAGCACTGGGACCTATGAGGTCATTTAGCGCAGAAACGGAAACTGACGGTGAAAAGTTTTGAAAGGCGTAACAACAGGAAAACCACCTGTTAGGAGAGGGTTGAGGGAAGTCATATGGAAGAAAGAGAATATGAACGGAGGTACAGTAAAAGGAACGAAAGAGGTTGTAGCAGCTAGGGGCCCATTGGAGGCACGCTGCAAGGAGCCTCAAGTAATGGCTGCAGATTCCAACCTTGGGGGACTTCACAATCTGCGAGTATTTTTCGAAATTGTTCAAAATACCCAATCCTGTGGCCACAATCCTCCTCTCCGTAACATTTTCCAGATTCCCAAAGGTAGTTCAAACCTCCACCTCCTACAAAAGCAAGAATATGACCCAATAATGTCAGAAAAAAAACTACCTTCAAACGTCTCAAGATTTCCATTATAAGAAAAAACTACCTGGAAACTCGTTCTTAGCGATGTCCTTATTGCCATTTCTACTGTACCTGTTGTATATCAAAACTACCTTTCCGTTTTCGCGTTTAGAACTACACTGAGGCTTTCCGCTGTGACCAAAATAAGGACAGGAATTGCTTTGACCAATCAGAGGCCCACGCCATAAACAATGTTTCTAACGCCTCCTTTTATTGGCTGAAATCTTTGGGTTTTGGTAAAGCGTCTTCATAGACGATTCCTTATTGGCTGGTGAATCGAAAACCCATTCTCAGAAATTTCAATGAAGATTATTATTACCTCCAGTATGAAGTAAAAAAAGTTATTAACAGGTAAATAAATGGATATAGACACTCAAATAAAATAACTGGGAATCCTCTTAAAAATTCAATATAATAATGATTAAAATATGTAAATATTCAGCTTGTTAATCGTAAAATGGAAATTGGTCAGAAAATCTTTATTTCAGAAGATCCAGCAAAAGATTGGATACGAAAGGCATCTGAATTTCTGCCATTGCAATGCAGTGGTCAGCCAGTGACTGCTGGGGGTCTGATGGGGGTTGGGGCATGCCTAGGGACTTCATCCCTCGGGCAATTATTATATATATCAAATTAACCCAAATACCCTTTGATGTATGTTGGGTGAAAGGTTAGGATAAGCCAAGCCTGACCAGCTGATGTGATTAACATGTGTCATTTTCTAGCATCAGGCTTAATAAATTTTTATTTATTTATTTATTTGTTAATTTATCAGTTTTACTGATAACTGATCTCCACTTTCTGTATTTCCCTTTTACCTTCTGTTACTTCTTTCGAATGAACACCTTAATATTCTTTGAGAGCTTTAATTTCAAGTCAATGGCCTTTGTGGGTTAGTTCCATATGAATAAGGTTCATCTTCTGAATAATAATAATAATGGTTAGCTATAGATATCTCGTCTGCCTCGCTTTTAAATTTCATAAATCAACTAAAATCATTATAAAGATAAAGATATTTATATCAATATATGACCAAAGACATTACTAGTAATACTAAGAAGATTTCTACTTGCTAGCGATACTAAATAAAAGGTATTACTTGTTAGTAATGGCAAATATATGATATATTTTATTAAGTAAAGTTTTCTCAAGATCGTACACTAAAGACATCTATTGAGTGCTATGACAATCTTTGGATGAACTTTGGTTGTTTGAAGACGAAACTATTATATATTCATTTAGCAAGACCGCGAATAAATCCTTTATCAATATGTATGATAACTATTAGGGTAAGAATTAGTATACATTTCTAAAATTGATCCTTAATTAGGGGACATTTTGAAGTACGTGAAAAGTTTTCAGCAAAGGAACGAAGTTCGTTCTGGTAACAAACAAAGGCTGCTCCTTGTCCGGAGAAGAAGCAGGATTACCAACATTAATAGAGGCTTTAACATGCAATTCAGGGCCAGTGACAAACTATTCTTTATGAAAATCAATGAACGAAAGATGGTCAACGATTCTCGTCAGGAATACTTCGTCATTTTCGATCCAAAGATTAGCATATGATGTGAAAAATGTAAGAACATTCTCTCGGCTAAAAGTCTTAAAAAGTTGGCATTCATGACATACCAAGGACTAATCGAAGCAAACTTCCTGAATCCTTTAAATTCTATTTTGATCGCAATTTTGCCAATTTGGAGATATGTTCAATAAAAATAATTGTTTCTTATTGAAAGTATGTTTCGAGTTTGCTAAAATTCGTGGAAATTCGAAAATTGACGCTGAAATACGTCGGGAATTTGTTACTCAGAATACCAACCTTAAAATCCCGAGGATACGATAGGAAATCGAGAAGCAGCCCTGGGGATATGAAGAATACAAATGGAATGATATATATCGTAATCAGATGTAATTTCCATCAATTTGCATATGAATTATACCCAATTTCTCTCTGCAAAAAAACTAAAAGTACAATTGCACTTGGTAATTCTGTTACCCATATCAGTATCACTATCATTTTAAGCATTTCCTGAGCTTTTTATTATACTTTTTCATTATGTGATGTTAATATAGAGTGCATTCTGACTTTATTACAGTCCTAGAAGATAATTTAATCTCTATAACCTTGTGGATACTTGAAGGACAAATATTTCTTTTAGGATATCAGCTATGTAAAACCTCTTATATACTGACCATTATCTTCAAGATGAAATGCGTTAACGTATAGAAATTTGTTCCTTTATAAAATGCATCATCTAAGGAGGTATTAGAAAGTACCCAGTGATGGTTTTCTGGACTCATTTAATCAGGAGAAAACTTTAATAGAATCACAGTGCTGACACCCTGTAGGTACACCCTGTAGCCCTGTGACCAGCCATACAAACCCTTGAAAAAATAAAAAGTGCGAACCAAAAGAAAAATATCATTTATGTGAGGTTTTGCAGAGAATAAAGCTAAGAATAATAATATAAATCCCTCTCTCTATAAAGTACCCCTAGTTTTGCCATAATTTAGACTATGATAATATGTGGAATAATCATATTTTGTTGGCAATTCTATCTTTTTGCCGGCTGACAGTCCCGGGCAGTGTATGTATTACCAGAACCCAATTCGTGAATTCCCTCGTACATTTTCATGCATTTGGCTTCAAACACTTCTTTGCTAGGCATCAAGAGGCATAAATAACTGAATACAAACTCTATTTTTGCATACAGTCATTGCAATCACTTATTCGGCAATTGTCATCTTGCCTTGCCATCAAAAGCACAACAGTTTTCTGCTTGAACACCGTTTTGCTTGGGGCAATCAATAGATGGCGTCTGTAGTCCACGATTCTGAAATTAAATCCGGTCCAATCCAGTTTCGAGTGCTGATTTTGCATACGTCACAGTCACCTGAGGCCCTTCGGTACTTGGGGGAAAACGAGGCACCGGTATTTTAATTGGAAAATGCTAGTTTCCGAACTATCAAATGGTCTAGTCTCGTGTGAGGTTCGCCTTTTTTTTTTTTTTTGGAAAAAATGAATAAATATAAATGATAATGAATATCAGATGTTTCATTGAATATATTGTGTTCGTGAAAGCTAGCTGAGATGTATGTAGATAATTTCAAGCTTGCAATGTCAGTGATTCGAGTTAAGATAGTTTTATTAATGTTTATTAGATCATCTATAATGTTTGAGAAATTTCAGCTTTATTTTGGTAGGCATAGAGTGGGGTATTGCTTACCAAATATACCAATTTTTTTTAGCGTTCTGTTTAAGTGATATCACATAATAATACTACTACCACTATTTCTAATAATACTAATAATAATAATAATAATAATGTAAAGGCCACGATGCAAAATAATTCTTCCGGGAGATGTAGAGAGCTCAGTTCATCTCCCGTCTTGAAGTTGCAAGATTCTGTTGACAGCTTTTGTCTAAGATGACATTGTAGTGGGTTTGTGATGCTGCCTTTTTTCTGCGATCATTTCAGATGGAAAGGAAAGCATTAGGAGAGCCGTTTTTGAAGACAATTAAATTAGTATATAGAGGTTTATTAGGCAATAATGAACAAAATTGTTTATTGCATAATTTTTTATACATGAAGGAGTTGGTTAGGTTGCAAACCTGATCGTGCATCATACGGAAAGTAGCCCCGGAGTGGCTTAAGATGCTGAGACTGGTTATTTTTTTGACGATTTTAACTCATCCTGACATTATTAAATTTTGCTTATATACTTCTTTTGAATATACAAGAATAAAGTACACGCATTCCGCTTTCCAGTGACAACAGAATGAGCGTCATAGCGTGAATAATAACTTCACAGACAACGTACAAAGCAAAATATTGCTATTGACAACTCTGGTTCTTAGAGAGACCTTACAGAGGCCTTGACTGAAAGGGTTAGTTGGCAGAGCAGAATGCTACAAAGCCAAGGGATCCAACAGGGGAAGCATCCCAATTTTAAATAAGAAATAAAGAGATAAATTATCTATAGGAGAGGTAATAAAAAAAAGCAAATTTTAAAACACTGTCTCCTTTAGTTTTGGCATAGTCTGCACTGATAGCAATTTTCAATTTCGCAATCCTGTGCATGATTAGACTTAAAATACTGCATTTTACCCAGCTGGAGGACCCAGTTGCAATATATTGCAATGTTGTTTTCATGAGTCAATTTTGATGCAAAATAACAATTCATTTTTTCCAGTTTTTCCATACACAAAATTCAATACATTGCCTAAACCTTGAATACGGACCCATCAAACATATGAACATTATTATTAAATTAATAATAGCTTTAGCAATCTGCGGAGCTTCATTGATATTCAAGAGAGAGAGAGAGAGAGAGAGAGAGAGAGAGAGAGAGAGAGAGAGAGAGAGAGAAGAGGGTATGAATGATTATTATTATTATTATTATTATTATTATTATTATTATTATTATTATTATTATTATTATTATTATTCAGAAGATAAACCCCGAATTAGAATGATGTATCTAATGTTATGGATTATTCTGGAGATTACAGTGGCCTTATACCAGACGGACCAGTGCCCCTTGAGCGGCCCCTAAGTGAAGTTTAAACCCGCAGACGAGAAGACGTGGGTGATCTGAGACAATAAAAGCTTGATAAGAGAGACTGAGAAGTCTTACACGAGAACACCGATGAAACTCTACGGGAAAAGAGACCCACATTTCAGTTAATGGGGGAAGTGGCAGTGAGACTGGCGATTGGACACTTTCGGTCGTTCATTCAAACAAAACCCGAAAGAGAAGTTAATAAAGAAATGAAGTTGAAAGGAAAGTGGGTGGAAATGGAAAGACAATTCAGTTACTAAACCTAAGGAGATGATGAAGGTAACAGATGACTGAATAAGGGAAAAGAATAAAGCAGAGTTGACAGTGATAAGACAGAAAAATAACGAATAAGATAAAGGGAAAGTTTCGTGAAAAAGTAGATATCTCGAAGCAATATGAAACTGAAATAACAAAAACAAAGATAATAAAAAGTTAATATGTCAATAAGAATGATAAATAAGAACTCCATGAATAGGAGAGCTCTGGGTGCACCCTCAGTGTGGGGTAAGAAGAACAAAGAAGGTCAGCAGAACATGAAGAAGATAAGGGTTCAGGAAAAGTCTGCCGGAGGTCAGATGGCAGGAAGGTCGTGAGTGACGTCACATGCTGTGGGGGTCATCATCGTCTGTGATGGGTCAGCTGGTCTGAGCTGGTTTACCACCATGCTGGAAACTCCCTCATCGGGGCTTCTTCTTGAGGGGTTTCCTGAGGGAGGCAATGCCCCCCCATGGGGCTTTACATTTTGGGTGCCTACTTGGGTCCAGTTACTGAAGGTTCTTAGGCTCTTATAATAATAATAATAATAATAATAATAATAATAATAATAATAATAATAATAATAATAATAATAATAATAATAATAATAACAATAATAATATAATAACAATAATAATAATAATAATAAGGAAACCATCCCTGAATTCAAGCAGGAGACAAACTTCCTGGCAAAGAATCTACGGACACCGGGAGACAGGAGAGTCCCTGAGATTTGGTGATCTCTCTCTCTCTCTCTCTCTCTCTCTCTCTCTCTCTCTCTCTCTCTCTCTCTCTCTCTCTCTCTCTCTCTCTATTAGCAGCTAAGAGACCCCGTGTACATACTCTGGTCACTGAAAAAGAAATTATTTCATTTTTTTATCCAAACAGAATATAAATTGCGTCAACATTTACACAAAGTCAATGCGATGAAGTAATATTTATGCCTATAAAATCGATGCTTAAACAGGAAGAATTACGAAAAAAAATTAGATATTTTGAACAAACTCGAAAGTCTTCTAGACTTCCTTCTGGTAACACACAGAATCAATCGCCTCTTGCTTGGCCTTTGTGGAAGATGCAGGATGACCATCATGAAAAGAGGCTGTAACGTGTCATTATAGCATAATGATTAAATGTTCTCGAGCTGATTCTATGGAAGAATAATGCTTTTCTGTTATTGTAGGATTTCATAGGATTTACGGTTTGATAAATAGCACCTGATGCGACAAATTGAATGCGGTTCCGCTAGTTCGAGATCATTCAAAGTTGGCATTCTTGACGCTTCTTCAGTGGCTTCTAGATGTAAACGTTGGCATTCCTTTACATCCAGTTCCGGTCAGAGTTTCCCAGATTTGGAGGCACTGCTAAGATACAACGAGACCTTCTATGATACTGCATTGAATGAAATTATTCTGCCTCAGTAACATTTCCCGAGATTTATAATATCGCGAGAAACGTGAAAAATACATCAGGTTTAAATCAGGAGGGTATTTGTTCCTCAGAATAGCCAACTCCGAGATCTTTGGAACAATATGAAAAGCGCAGAACAGAGCTAAAATATTCACAATTAATAGGTAATATTGTTCTTCTCTAGAGAATTAAAAAGAAAAAAACGATGCAATTGTTTCCCGCAGATGTCTGGCCTGAGACTTTGACCTCCATAAAGAGGAACCGGAGGGAGGGTTGTCGGAACTGACAATCCATATTAAATGCTTTTTAAAGTCAATGAATTCCAGAGAGAGAGTTTCTTATTCGAAGTCAACTGCAGTCAGGCCAGAAACCTAGTTTAGTAATAAATATACAATGATGATATTATTCTATGCTCAGAACTGCTGCAGTGCTCCTGTCAAAAATACGATATGTTGCATTTCATGTTGTTGGTCTGCCTGCATGGGTCTTCATGTCGTCTATGACGGGCGGTGGCATTTTCGCTCTGGGGGAGGACTGTAGGCAAATGGGTTTTCATCGTCTTCCCTTGCCTCGAATTTTGGGTCATTTTTCTTTTGCAAGAAATATGCATTTCCAGTTGAAACTGAATTTAGATATCCCTAAGGAATCATCATTTTAGATTATGAGAAAAAGATGGGAATAAGAATAATCTAACTGGTTTCCTCACCCATCTGTGAAAATGCAGTGGTCCACTTGCGCTGATTTTCTTCGGCGGCCAATAGGTGGCGTTCACGACTTGCTTATAGTCAAAATTGCTGTACATTTTTTGGTGGAGAAAGGACCGCATGGGGACCACATGGCCACCTTAGAGTATATGGAGAGTTGAAGGCATAATTAAAGTACGATTTCATTAATTGATCATTATGATACAATTTCATAAAATTATTAGAGGACAATTCCCAATTTTCGTTGGTTAAGTTAGGAGGCTAAAATTGAACTCAGACTGAAACGTAATATAGCCTTTGAACACATGATGACTTCCTGTAATCACATGATCACTACAGTTTAGTTTCATGTGGATGAAACTGAACCGAGGCAAATGAATAACTCCGATATGTATACCCAAATCATTGCCTGACCAAAGAAGGGCCTGAAGATGCCATGCAATCATTTGATGAAAGAATCCTCATCCCAGAAGGCTCTTATAAAGGACAGCAAACATCCGCCCTCACTGCAATGTTGCAGATGGAGGTGCAATGTGAAATATGATGATATTAGGGGTAATGAGGTATTGTTGCAATTGTTGCAAAATTAGTATAAAATAGCAAAACAATCTTCCCTTCTAACTGGATGTTTTTTGGCTTCTAATGATGAATGCTTTCGAAATTACAATATTTTGGAATCAACTAGCAACATGACAATGTTGAAAGCAAGCATTTTTTTCTAGGAGCAAACCATCTTTACTTTGAAACTGGATACAATGCAGTCTACTGGGCCTTAAATGGCTTGCAAGCATGCATAATTCGCTTTTATTAAAATGAGTTTGTAATACTGCAATGTTGCAAGCAAAGCTAAGTTAATGAAAATATCAGGGCTACAGCCTTAGGTTTTTTCTAAAGGACCAAAGAAATTTTACTTGATTTTGGATAGAAAGTAGTTCATTGAATTTTGGGAGTTCAAAACCGACTTTTGAAGTTTCGAACTGAATAAAAGGCAGTCTACTGGGACTCTCATGGCAAATATGCATTCGAAATCAAAATATATTGCAATTTGCTTGCAATATGGGAAGGTTGCAGGCAAACTCATGACAAAAAATAGCAAGACAATTAGGGCGTTTTTGGGGGAACGTACCCTTTTGCTTCAAACTAAAAAAAGGGAAAGCAAAATGCAGTCGAAATTGTAGTAAATTGCAACTTTCTTGCATTATTGCAATGTTGCAGGGGGTCCGGCAAAATTCATCAAAATACCAAGACTGCAGCCTTTGGCAACTTTTTAGGGGCCACAACGACTTTTCCTTCAATCAGGATAAATACAAATTAGTGCATGGAAGTTTGCAATATACCTCAGTATCTTTGCAATATGGCAATGTTGCAAGAAATTAAAAAATGCAAAGTATCAACCTTATCATGATGTTTCCTGGGAGTAAACCAGCTATTCCTTTTTTGGATAAAATGCAGTCTGATGTTCTCTATGCATGGAAAGTTGCAATTCATTGCAATTTCCTTGCAACAAGGAATGTTTCCAGCAAGGGAAAATTCGCCAAAATGTCAAGGCTGTAGCCTTGGGACTTTTCCTCTTGGCAAAGAAACTTTTGATTCAGGCTTGATAAAATGCAATATGCTGACATCTGATCACGAAAATAAATGAGAATTTGCAACATATTGTAATGCCCTTGCAATACGGCAATGTTGCAAGATATGGAAAATTGGCAAGAATGGCAAGGACATAGACCAAAGATTTTTTCGTCGGACAAACCCTCTTTGCCTTCAGACTGGAGAATTAATATGCCTACGAAATTGCAATATATGGCAATTTCCTTGCAATACTGCAATGTTGCAATCAGACCAAGTTTCGTCAGAAAGCAAAGCTACAGCCTAAGGAAGGAATATAGTTTAGGCCACAGGCCAAGCACTGGGACCTAAGAGATCACTCAGCACTGGAAAGGAAATTGAGAGGAGAAAGGTTTGAAAGGGGTAACAGGAGGATGACCTCCCAGTTGCACTATGAATCAGTTGTTGGGAGAGGGTGGATAGCAAGCCATGGAAGAAAGAGAATATGAAAGGAGGCACAGTAAAAGGAATGAAAGGGGTTATAGCAGTTAGGGGCCATGGAAGGGACACTGCAAAGAACCTCAAGTAATGCCTACAGTGCACCTATGGGCTATGGTTATCTTGAAGTTGAAAAGGTTTTAAATTAGGTGCAGTTTGTGTCAAAGAGGAGATAATTATTATTCTTCCAATGTGTGTTGCTGTCATCATATCCTGCATTCCAACGGCTCTGTGCAAATTCCTGTTCTCATTGCAACCACATACAGTCCTTCTTACCTTCGACATTGCTTGAAGGTTCTCAGATATTTCGGTTTCATAAAATAATGAAGCAAAAATTCATCAGTTTCAGCAGATGAGTTGAGGAAGAATCTCTATTTGAGCTGTTTAGGATGAATACTGGAAATATATCTTCAACACTAACAATATAGTTTGTTGATCTTCAATGTTTATTTTCGCAAGATTACTCCTCAACCCCCCACCCCGCTCAACCACCCCCCAAAAATGAAAACTGTTAAAGGCATGACTTTGTTCCCTGCATGCATTTAGGGTCGGGGCAAAACACGCCACGATCATTATGTCTACGAACAGTAACTGCAGAGTTGTCGGAACTGCCAATCTGTACGGCTTTTAAAGCTGGTGAATTCAAGATATTTTATTATTCCAAGCAGTCTGTAGCCAGTTCAGAAATCTTAGTTTCAAATCAATGACTTTTTATTCAGTTGTCTCATGCTGAGAACTGTGACATTGCTGTTCAAAAGTCGGTGTTGAATCTGATTATGTTGGTGTGCCTGGGTCTTCTTCTTCTTCATGTCGTCTATGGTTCTCGTCTCATTTTTCTTTTATGAATGATTTATTACTAACTGGTATTTCATTTATTTATCTCAACATAAATATCATCTTATATAATGAGGGAAAACTTCTCATAAAAATAATTTAGCTAGATTTCACGCCCATCTTGGAAGATGCAGTGGTCCACTTGCGCTGGTTTTCTTAGGTAGCCAATAGGTGGCGATAACGACTTGCTTATAGTCAAAATTGCTGTACATTTTTTGGTGGAGAAAGGACCGCATGGGGACCACGTGGCCGCCTTAGAATATAGGGAGACTTGAAGACGAAACTGAAATCCGATTTCACTCACTATTTTGATACAGTTTTCTGAGATAATGAATGGAAAAGTCCCATTGTTCGCTTCTTAAGATAGAAGAATGAAAATGAACTCAAACTGGAACGAAATATTTAGCCTTTGAACACATTATTAACTCCCTATAATCACATGACCTGCACAGTTTAGTTTCCTATCTATAAAACTGAATCGAGACTACAAGCAATTGCTATATTTGTAACCACTTGATTAACCTACAAAATAAGGACATGAGAATGACCTGCAATCATTTCATTTCATGAACACGTTCTCAGGGGGATATTATCACGAACATCAATAAACATCAAAACAATATGGAAAAATTATGCCGTATCAATGGGATATTCATATGTGAACTAAGGACCAGAGAGAGAGAGAGAGAGAGAGAGAGAGAGAGAGAGAGAGAGAGAGAGAGAGAGGTGGGGTCATGTCCCCTGATGCAGATTGCTCTACAGTGCGCAATAAAAAGAATGACATTATTATAGAACAGAGTTATGATGACGTCACTTGCCAAGAGTTCTAAGACGTTTGTGGAAGTCTGTGGAAAGACATTTGTACTGATGTAACATCTATTGATGTAGAATGTAAAGAGGGGGAATGAAAGGAATGTTATATTTGAGTGTTTGCCATCGCCCCTCGGGCAGTGCTGTAGAAGATTCAGAGTCCTTCTGTTGATTCTTCAGGTGATTAGTTTTGGTAAGCTGACCTACCTGTCGCATTACTAAGATACAGTCAGGTAGGATATGGTTCCGGAGAGAGAGAGAGAGAGAGAGAGAGAGAGAGAGAGAGAGAGAGAGAGAGAGAGAGAGAGAGAGAGACAGTCACCCATTCGTGAAACACTCATTACATATTCTATCTATCTATTATCTATCTCTGACTTTTTATTGAACAGCAAGAAACATGATTGGTGTCCGTGAATCTATATGTTAAATGATATCATGGAAAAATAATGACAAACACGTGTGAATAATAATAATAATAATAATAATAATAATAATAATAATAATAATAATAATAATAATAATAATAATAATAATAATAATAATAATAATCAACAAGGCAAAGGAAAGCTGAGAAGGAAATGAAGTTGAAGAAAGGAGAGTAATTGAAACTGGAAAGACAATACAGGTGTTGAACCTCTGGACAACAGAATTTGGGGGAAAAGTGGGCCCACAGACAATACATAAATGATCAATGAAATCCTATAAGCCTTTATTATTATTATTATTATTATTATTATTATTATTATTATTATTATTATTATTATTATTATTATTATTATTATTATTATTATTATTATTATTATTATTATTCGGAAGATGAAGAACCCTATTCATAAGGAACAAGAAGCCCACTAAAGGGGCCATTGACTTGAAACTGAAGCTTCCAAAGAGTATTAAGGCATTCATTTGAAAGAAGAAATATTTCATATTTAACGATATCTTATAATTATTCCTTCCTCTTGGTAGCATACAAGAATGTGCTTTGTTTTTTAAATTTATTCAACCTGGGGCAATAATGATTTAGGAAAATGTCATTAAAACTGCTGTTTGTTTTCGTTCTACAATAAATGAAAATTTGATTACATTTGACTTCAAAAGGCGATGCTGGAATGATCTAAAAGTTTCGAAAATTTTCCAGCTCCTGGAAGGACGAGAGAGAGAAATCATTGGCTCATGCGCCCAACGCTGCTATGGCTCAGAAAAATGCAAATTTCAAAGTTTCCAAAAACAAAATCTGAGTAAAAACCAGGCGAAGAGTTTATAGATGGATTCAGTGGACAATTTTATGCTCAAGAAAATATGGACTACATGGCGGAGGAGCAGAATGGAGTCGACGTTGCAGCCTTGGCGATTTATAAAGCGGGAATGTTTTTAATACTGTCACGTTTGGAACTAAGCTCTGCACTCGAGATAAGCACGGACAGGAATCAGGAGGAGAAGAGGACCCTGGAATAGAGACTTTCGAGGACTTTCACGAGAAGAAAGCAGAGAGAGAGAGATAGATGAGATTCGTCTGCCAGAATTACCATTTGGATCAACAGATCTGTGAAGTCTCGTAGGAATCCGGAGGACTTTTCGCCGTCTTCGAATCCTTCATTCAGTCAGTCTCCAGTTCCTGGAGGCACGCGAGAAACGCCATGTATATCAGGAAAAGAAAGCAAAGGAGTGGTTGCAGCGATGCTGAAATGGCCTAAAATCTTCGGAGTCTCTCCTTGAAAGTGCTTCAGAATCCTTCGGTCTCAGCTCCTGGTGGAAGGGCGAGAGAGAAGAAGAGCCATTCGCGGATGCCCCCAGCGCTAGAGCTCAGTGGAACTCCAACTTCAGAGTCTCCAGAAGCAAGCTCCGAAATCCTTCGAGTCTCCTTGAAGCCTTCGGAGGTTTGGAGTCATATTCGAAAAGTAGGGATAAGGAGGGTCTGAACCACAAGGCAGAGGGGCCCGAAGGCGCCCTAAGGATGCCTTCCCTTGAAGGCACCCTTGACTGGGGAAGTTCCTCCTCAGAGGCTGCTTCCCTGGAGGTAGGCAGGTTTCCTGCCAGGCTGGGGAAGCGGGCCTGAGGAGGGCCTGAACCACAAGGGTGAGTGGCCCCAAGGTGCCCTAGGGAAGCCTTCCCTTGAAGGCAGCCTTGAGTGGGGAAGATCCTCCTCAGAGGCTGCTTCCCTGGAGGTAGGCAGATTTCCTGCCAGGCTGGGGAAGCGGGCCTGGGGGAGGGCCTGAACCACAAGGGTGAGTGGCCCCAAGGCGCCCTAGGGAAGCCTTCCCTTGAAGGCAGCCTTGAGTGGGGAAGATCCTCCTCAGAGGCTGCTTCCCTGGAGGTAGGCAGGTTTCCTGCCAGGCTGGGGAAGCGGGCCTGGGGAGGGCCTGAACCACAAGGGTGAGTGGCCCCAAGGTGCCCTAGGGAAGCCTTCCCTTGAAGGCAGCCTTGAGTGGGGAAGATCCTCCTCAGAGGCTGCTTCCCTGGAGGTAGGCAGGTTTCCTGCCAGGCTGGGGAAGCGGGCCTGTGGGAGGGCCTGAACCACAGGGGTGAGTGGCCCCAAGGCGCCCTAGGGAAGCCTTCCCTTGAAGGCAGCCTTGAGTGGGGAAAATCCTCCTCAGAGGCTGCTTCCCTGGAGGTAGGCAGGTTTCCTGCCAGGCTGGGGAAGCGGGCCTGTGGGAGGGCCTGAACCACAGGGGTGAGTGGCCCCAAGGCGCCCTAGGGAAGCCTTCCCTTGAAGGCGGCCTTGAGTGGGGAAGATCCTCCTCAGAGGCTGCTTCCCTGGAGGTAGGCAGGTTTCCTGCTATGCTGGGAAGCGGGCCTGTGGGAGGGCCTGAACCACAGGGGTGAATGGCCCCAAGGCGACCTAGGGAAGCCTTCCCTTTAGGGCAGCCTTGAGTGGGGAAGATCCTCCTCAGAGGCTGCTTCCCTGGAGGTAGGCAGATTTCCTGCCAGGCTGGGGAAGCGGGCCTGGGGAGGGCCTGAACCACAGGGGTGAATGGCCGCAAGGCGCCCTAGGGAAGCCTTCCCTTGAAGGCAGCCTTGAGTGGGGAAGATCCTCCTCAGAGGCTGCTTCCCTGGAGGAAGGCAGGTTTCCTGCCAGGCTGGGGAAGCGGGCCTGGGGGAGGGCCTGAACCACAGGGGTGAATGGCCCCAAGGCGACCTAGGGAAGCCTTCCCTTGAAGGCACCCTTGAGTGGTTAAGATCCTCCTCAGAGGCTGCTTCCCTGGAGGTAGGCAGGTTTCCTGCCAGGCTTGGGAAGCGGGCCTGGGGACGGCCTGAACCACAGGGGTGAATGGCCCCAAGGCGCCCTAGGGAAGCCTTCCCTTGAAGGCAGCCTTGAGTGGGGAAGATCCTCCTCAGAGGCTGCTTCCCTGGAGGAAGGCAGATTTCCTGCCAGGCTGGGGAAGCGGGCCTGGGGAGAGCCTGAACCACAGGGGTGAATGGCCCCAAGGTGCCCTAGGGAAGCCTTCCCTTGAAGGCAGCCTTGAGTGGGGAAGATCCTCCTCAGAGGCTGCTTCCCTGGAGGTAGGCAGGTTTCCTGCCAGGCTGGGGAACCGGGCCTGGGGAGGGCCTGAACCGCAGGGGTGAATGGCCCCAAGGCGCCCTAGGGAAGCCTTCCCTTGAAGGCAGCCTTGAGTGGGGAAGATCCTCCTCAGAGGCTGCTTCCCTGGAGGTAGGCAGGTTTCCTGCCAGGCTGGGGAAGCGGGCCTGTGGGAGGGCCTGAACCACAGGGGTGAATGGCCCCAAGGCGCCCTAGGGAAGCCTTCCCTTGAAGGCAGCCTTGAGTGGGGATGATCCTCCTCAGAGGCTGCTTCCCTGGAGGTAGGCAGGTTTCCTGCCAGGCTTGGGAAGCGGGCCTGGGGAGGGCCTGAACCACCAGGGTGGGGCAACCCAAGGCACCATGTGGGAACCACCTCTTTAGGGCGCCTTTCTCAGGGGAAGGACCTCCTTTTCGAAAAACAATGTAAGAGAGCAATTTAACATTTAGGTCAAACAAACTTAGTTCTAAAAAAGAACACTTTTAATTTACAATTAAAATAACAATTGTAACTACATTAATAGTGGGGACTGGCGACTAGGATGATCCTGGTACAGCAGTCATAAACGTTGAAAACTTAGCGCGGACGTCCTCTCTCCGTTAGAGAACCTGCATTTCGGCCCGCACTATTGCCCCTTAACTTTCGAAACATCGGAAGACCCTGTAACCCATTACATAAAACATTGAAAATTTGGAATGCATGGGTTACAATATAAATATGTAAAATATAATAAGTAAATTTCCTAAACAATTTCTTGAAAATTATGAAATGTTACGGAGATATCAATACCTATATCCCCGCTGGAAACCTCAAATTTAATAATGTTCGAACTTAATTTTAGCCCATTATCGTAGGTTACAAAAATTTAAGAATTTAAGACTAAACATGAGACCATTCCGATTTTATTGTAAATATGGGTTTGGTTGCAAGACTTTGGTTATGAATAACGTAACTAAAGTTAAAAGTTTACGAAGCAAATGCACCTCACTTATAGCAAACTTTACCTCAACTGTTAGCCAGTCCTTTAGGTCCATAATAAAGTGTTGACGAAGGTAGCGGTGTTGATGGAAGTTAATATTCCACCTCTTGAGTAGTGGATGGTGAAGACGGCGATGAGCATCCCAGAGAGGTTACGTCCAGAGCCACGGTCCCCCAATTAATGTGAGCCAGCCATTGTCACTTGGCTGTAAAAAATTTCTTTTACGGAGCAGACAGCTTGCTTCTGCTTACGCTCTCTCTCAGTCCTCCGTTTTTTTCACTTCAGGTCGCTCACTTCCGACGATGGTTTTTCAGCCTTGCGATAGATAAGTGGGGAACAACCTGAACAACCTGCCAAAACTTAAATGACATGGCTCAAGAATGGCTTGTTTCTCCTACATTGTCCCAAGAGGCAATTCGTATGTTTGCAAGGAAATGCATTTGCTTTTAACCAAGAAACAAACTATTCCCGAGCAGGAGAATTAATTAAATATTTAAAAATTACCACAACCAAACTCATTAATACCAATAATTGCGCATTAATGCGCATTTTTCTACACTCCCACGAGGGGATTCAATTTTCAAAGAAAAATTGAATGGAAACAATGTAATAGGTTAGATAATCGTCAAACAATTTCTTCACTTTCTCTCTCCCAATCATGGCAGCCCGCCTCTTGGGTTTTTCCTTTCCCACTTCTTCCTTATCCTGTTTACCAACATCTTGTGACTGCGCCTTATCAACAAGTTTATCCTCAAATTCCCTTCTATAAAGCAATGGAATCAAACAGGAAACGTGCCTTTTAGTCTCTTCCCTACTTTTTCCTTTGAGTACAGTTGCACCAGTTACTTCCCCCAAAGAATTAAGTTTGATCTCTTTAACTATACCCATTGGAAAATTAGTAGGTTTAAGCAAGGGTTCTTTAATGAGAACAATGTCTCCAACTTCTAATAGCTTATGATTAACAGGTTGGTACCTACATCGTTTATCAGTCGCTTGGTTCATAAGCTGCACAACAAACTCCTTATTATATACTTCTATTAAACTTTCCCTAGCCTTTCTTAACTTTCTGTGACTGTCCTTCACATGGGCAATGGGAGATATGTCAGGAATCCATGTATCATCTGCCGTAGGTAAAGTATGTAGATGGGGAATAATATTTAGAGAGTTTAATTCGTGTCCTTTCACTAAAATTTCGGGAGTTATAGGAGATGGTACCGGTTCAGTCCCATCATTGCTTCGCAAATATTCTTTCAAGGCAATTGGACGACGATTTACTAAATGTACAATATTTTGAACAGCAAATTCAAAGTCTAAATAGTCTAGGACCATATTCCTTATAGAACCTTCAATCAGTCTCTTGACCATTTTTACACATGATTCTACTAAAGATCCCAGTTCATTGTGGCCTTTATAGTATTGCTGAAAACTCAACGGTCTTACGTTGTTCTCCCTGAAGTAGGATTGAGTATCCTTATCACTTAAAAAGTTTTCCACAGTTCGAGCACCTGAAGTTAACTGTGAACCTTGGTCACTTAAACAGAGTTCAGGTACCCCAAACTCGAAACAATGCAGCTGAAAGGCTCGCAAAAAGGATGTCACCGAAAGGTCTATACATACCTTAAGATTTATGGCCCTTGACCACAAACAGGTGATACACAATATCCAAACTTTTGATTTCTTACCCATCCAATACACCCAGTAAGGTCCAAAATAATCTATGAATATGTACCTATAAGGTATGGTTGGAGGAGAAACCCTAAATTCCCTGTATGGAGACTGGTTTAACTTTATAGTTCTGCCGTTAAATCTGCGGCAGTGAACACAAGCTTTCAAGACTTTCTTTACAGTAGAAAAACTACAAGGAATCCAAAACTGTTTCCTAGCCTCCGACAGGGTAGCATATACACCAGAATGTGCTAACTTTACATGAAATTTCCTAATAATCTCTTCAGTCAATTCACTGTTTTTGGACAAAAGAATGGGGAATTCATTACCATTATCTCTCCACTTGCAAAACTTACTTTTAACCCTTAGTAACCCAGATTTCTTATCAATGAATAAATTCAGCTGACTTACAATGTTGGGTATATCTCTAATTTGAGGGTTTCTTTCTTTGAAATATTTAAAAACTTCAGGAAATTTTTGTCTTTGATCATGCAGAACTATCATCTGCCATGCTTTTACGGAAATTTCATCATTACTGAAAACCTCAAGATGGTCATACTTGCCCAATTTGTTCTTCAATTTCATTTTGATATTGTTTATGAATGTCAGTACATATCTGTAGACAGAAATCATGTGAAGCCAACTGGAACTTTCAACTGCTGTATTAAAGAGATCTCCCATCTCTGGCTCTGTCACAGTCCTTATTTCACACTGGCCCTCTGAAACTTCAAGTACGTTGGTTAAAGGATTTGGGATTGTTATATCCATGCTGTCATCTTCTAGGACATCCTGAATGAAATCAGGTCCTGTGAAGAAATTTGATTTTATCAACCTCTTATAATACATGGACCTGGTAGTACAATCTGCAGGATTTATTATACCTGTACAAAATTTAAAAGTAACTGGGACAGTCTCACATAAATTCTCGATTCGGTGCAATCTGTTCATGACAAAAATATTTAATTTTCTTAATTTATCAAACTTATTTGTTCGAGAATTTAGCCAACTCAGTGCAACTGCACTATCTGAGAATACTACTAATTTTGTAATGTTAATGGGAGACACATTCTCTGAACCACTAAGTTCCTTATAAATATCAACAGTAGTTTCTGTACCCAGTAAAAGAGATTGAAATTCAAGAGAAGGGATGGATTTCAGTTCCATTTGGCGTCCAATTAACCTATTTTTTGAAAGCAGGAAACTTACCTCCTTTGTTCTCAAGTTCTTAAGGAAGAGTACAACTCCATAAATGAGTTTGCTAGAATCACAAAAAGCTATCAGTTGGAAAGTATCATTTCTACGACCAACAAATCTCTTGACTGCAATTTCAGGAACACAATTTACTTGCTTGCAAATATTAATCCACTCTCTTAATTCATCATCCGACAGTCTATCGTCCCATCCAACTTCTTTCTTGCATTGTAATGAATGCATAAAGAGTCGAGCCCTGTTTAATAATGGACCATAAAATGAGAAAACATCAAAATTGGCTGCAATTGAACTTAAAATCTGTCTTTTGGTTGTTGCATCCCTGTCAAGTACCAGCTTTCTTGTCAAAAGAGTATCGCTGCTTCTGTCCCAAATCAAGCCAAGCAGTTTAACCCTAGGAGGAGTCTTTAACTTGCCGTCATCTATATATTGCTGCAGAGAGTCATCATTAGTTATAAATTGCTGTAATTCAAATTGATAAGGAGAAAATATACTTCCAAGTTTCTTATAGGCCCATTTCAACTTGACAGCATCATTGGTAGTGTAGGCTAGGTTGTCCATATAAGCTAAGTTATACATCTCTTTCTTCAATTCCTTAACATCAATATCATCCCCTTGGACCTCTAACATCAAAATCTTAAAAAGTGCTAACATTAATAAAGCTGGACTACATGGTAAACCGAATGGAAGCCTACAATGTTTATAAACAACTAAGGAATAGTCTCCTTTAGATACATTTCTATACCAATAAAAGAGTAGCCTACTTTGATCTGAAGGCCCCAACTTAATCATTAGAAAAGCCTTTTTAATATCAAAACAAATTAATTTTTCATTAAATCTTAACTGTAAAATAGAAGTAGAAATCTTCTTATTCAAACAGGGACCTGCAAAAATTGCTTGATTATGAGATAGTGTTACAGGCTTACTTGGGTCAGATTCACACAAATTAGACAAAAATACATTTCGACATTTTGTCGACTCTCTGTCCATCTTAAACACAGGCATGTGAGGTAGAAAGCTATGATGGGGGTTATCCTCCAAGAATTGCTCTAGATTAGATACTCTCTCTATAATGCCTAGTTGTTCCTGCTCTTTAAAAACCTCATCAGTCATTTGTAAAGCATTATCCTTTTTACTAAATTTCTTAAAATTTTATTTTAATATTGCTTTTGACAAACCTTGATTCTTACCAAGCAAATGAGCTACTTTCCCATTCCATAACAGAGGCATAACTAACCTTCCATCACTATCTCTGACTGTATTTTCCAAAGCATATTCTACTACTTTCCTGTTCTCCTCCGTGAAGTCTTCGTTATACACGTTAGAATCACTGTTTAAAATAGT
This sequence comes from Macrobrachium rosenbergii, assembly GCA_039081455.1. NCBI lineage: Eukaryota > Metazoa > Arthropoda > Malacostraca > Decapoda > Palaemonidae > Macrobrachium > Macrobrachium rosenbergii. The sequence goes on along the minus strand of JANJGK010005612.1, from coordinate 16,939 downwards.
TTCTGCCCTTGAGGAAAGAATTTCCTCTGCTGCCTTCTCAAGCTCAGCTTCAACAACCTGACCCTTGTTATTTAACACAGAAATATTAACATAAGCAGGAGACTTAAACTCTTCTACAGAATCCAGGAATAATCCATCTGCATCAAGAATACCATTAACTTCAAAGGAACCATCACCAATTATACCAACTTCAGAAGAATGTTTTGTCCTGTCTGGCAATAAAGCAAGATTCTTTTTATATCTTTCAATATCCCCTACTAACATCATTCCTAAGGGCGAATCCAAGTAAACCGAAGGAAAGACTTCAGAACTCCCTCCAAACAGCTCATCCCTCTGCGGTACTAAATGAGAGTTATCATTCCCCACAAGCAATTTAATATTCTCAATTTTGTCCCTAGACAGATGCAAAGTTTTGTCAGCTAATACATAGCCCTTATCCGTAAAGACTCTAGCTATATCAGAAATACCTGGCAATACTAATTTTAAATTAATGGACTTCATGGCGATAGCAGTAAAATAATTTTCATTCAACTTTACCTTATATACTACAGTAGTTAATGGCTTTGAAGAATTAATACCATTTACTACCAAGGAAAAATTAGGATCAACAACCTCAAATTGCATACTTTCAGCCCAAGCTTCCTCCACGAAAGTTACTTGGCTCCCCGAATCCTTTATACCTCTATCCCCAGAGTCATTCAACGAAAAAGAAGGCATAGCAGTCACTGGGTTACAGGAAATTCTCAAAACACCTAAATCAGACCAAGTTAAAGTAGACACAGCAGAGTTTGCGTTTGCTCTCTCGTTAAAATTCCCCTTTACCCTTTGACTACTAGTTTCGTGGTCAGAATCACTCTTAGGGTTAACATTACATTTTGGGTCGTTACGAAGTTTGCAAAGATAGCTGAAATGCCACTTGTTACAATGTCTGCATTTACTGTTAAATTTAAACCTGCAATCTTTAGTTTTATGAGAATCATAAGTACAGTTTGTACAACAATTCAACTGCTTTAGTTTCTCAATCTTACTCTGTGGAGTTACATACACCGAACATTTGAAAATTGGGTGATCAACGTCTCCTTTATCATCTGCCAAACATAAAGAACATTCCTTAACTTTAGATTTCTCAACGTTACTATCGACAGCAGAAGCTAAACAACTAAAGTTCGACTCTACCTTCGAAAGTACCTTTTTCTGTGCATTATTTCCCTGTCTTCCATTAAATTTCTTAGATATGTTTTTATATCTTTCTAAAGCAGAAAAAATATGCAAATCTATTTGCTGCAACGACGGCTTGTTAGAGCCAGTAATATTCATTAACTGATTCTTGAAACAGTCATTAAGTCCATTCCAAATGAAAAATTGCAAAACAATGTTTCGATCTATGTCTAAAGCCTCAAATTGATTACATATAATTCTCATATTACTGATAAAGTCATACGGATCACTCTGATACGTTAGCTTCAACTCTGATAACTGCTTAATAACACTGTATTGTTGAGACAAAGTATCTGCAAACGCTTTCTGCAATAATTCCTTAGCTTCTTCATACGAACGGTTGCTACAGTCTAGAGAATTTACTAGCTTAAGCGAGTCCCCTGATAGCTGTCTCGTAAGAAGGGTGAATTTAACGTGAGTACTAAGATCGTACTTATCTACAGTTGCTTCAAATTCCCTCAAAAACTTTGAAATATCCTCGCCTTCTCTATTACCGAATGTCGGTAAAGGTAATTCAGGTCATTTAAGCTGTGAAACTTCCGGGCGCGAACGATCCGAAATTGACGCCTTAGTCTTTAAGAGAGAAAGACACTTATTCAAACGATCGTCATAAACGAACCAAGTATCCATTTCCTCACTCACTAATTCATCGCCGTCGACGAGATCACCTGCGCTATCCCAAATTTCATTTAAAATCTCTTTATTCACCTTGTCAAGTTTCTCTTTAAGGTCAAACAACACGTTCATATGCTCCTTAGCATCACTTATAGACATCGAGGAAATAACACTTTCTATCCAATTACCCTTCTTAGTAACTTGCTGCCTTAGGGCTGCACGAAAGCTGCGTAAAACGCTCTTTGGCGGCATCTTTACCGAGAGTTTAAGGAACACAAATTTAAACTTGAATGCAATACACTGAAAACTTAATGCAATACTGAATATTTAGTGAAATACAATATACCGAAATATTAGCGAGTGACGTGACTCTGGAACGCAACCAACTCAAGGAATTTCAACACTAAAAACTCAAGGCAATTGGACCTCGCAACCAATCCCATCCTCGTCGCCATTTTCGAAAAACAATGTAAGAGAGCAATTTAACATTTAGGTCAAACAAACTTAGTTCTAAAAAAGAACACTTTTAATTTACAATTAAAATAACAATTGTAACTATATTAATAGTGGGGACTGGCGACTAGGATGATCCTGGTACAGCAGTCATAAACGTTGAAAACTTAGCGCGGACGTCCTCTCTCCGTTAGAGAACCTGCATTTCGGCCCGCACTATTGCCCCTTAACTTTCGAAACATCGGAAGACCCTGTAACCCATTACATAAAACATTGAAAATTTGGAATGCATGGGTTACAATATAAATATGTAAAATATAATAAGTAAATTTCCTAAACAATTTCTTGAAAATTATGAAATGTTACAGAGATATCAATACCTATATCCCCGCTGGAAACCTCAAATTTAATAATGTTCGAACTTAATTTTAGCCCATTATCGTAGGTTACAAAAATTTAAGAATTTAAGACTAAACATGAGACCATTCCGATTTTATTGTAAATATGGGTTTGGTTGCAAGACTTTGGTTATGAATAACGTAACTAAAGTTAAAAGTTTACGAAGCAAATGCACCTCACTTATAGCAAACTTTACCTCAACTGTTAGCCAGTCCTTTAGGTCCATAATAAAGTGTTGACGAAGGTAGCGGTGTTGATGGAAGTTAATATTCCACCTCTTGAGTAGTGGATGGTGAAGACGGCGATGAGCATCCCAGAGAGGTTACGTCCAGAGCCACGGTCCCCCAATTAATGTGAGCCAGCCATTGTCACTTGGCTGTAAAAAATTTCTTTTACGGAGCAGACAGCTTGCTTCTGCTTACCCTCTCTCTCAGTCCTCCGTTTTTTTCACTTCAGGTCGCTCACTTCCGACAATGGTTTTTCAGCCTTGCGGTAAGTGGGGAACAACCTGAACAACCTGCCAAAACTTAAATGACATGGCTCAAGAATGGCTTGTTTCTCCTACATTGTCCCAAGAGGCAATTCGTATGTTTGCAAGGAAATGCATTTGCTTTTAACCAAGAAACAAACTATTCCCGAGCAGGAGAATTAATTAAATATTTAAAAATTACCACAACCAAACTCATTAATACCAATAATTGCGCATTAATGCGCATTTTTCTACACCTCCTCAGATTCTCTGATGACGTCATCAGGTGAGGAGAAAAGGAAAATGAGGAAAAATATGCTTTTTCTTCTCACGTGATAATTATGACGTCATTACAAACGCTTCTAATAATAATAATAATAATAATAATAATAATAATAATAATAATAATAATAATAATAATAAGGCAACTGAGGGAGAGATAATGTGTGAGTGAGCGTCAGCCTAACAAGTGTCAGTCTTGCATTCGTCAGTCTAACGAGTGTCTGTGAGCATTAGTTTTGCACGTGTCAGTCTAATGAGCATCAGTCTAATGAGTCAGTTTAACAAGAGTCAGTCTAAAGAGAGTCCGTCTAGCAAGTGCCAGTCTAATGAGAGCCAGTCTAACAAGTCAATCTAATGAGAGTCGGTCTGACAAGCGTCAGTCTAATGAGAATCAGTCTAACAAGTGCCAGTCGAACGAGAGTAGTCTAATGAGAGTCAGTCTAACTAGTGTCAGCCTGATGAGCATCAGTCTAATGAGAGTCCATCTAACAAGTGTCAGTTTCATGAGAGCCCATCTAACAAGTGTCAGTCTAATGAGAGTCAGTCTAACAAGTGTCAGTCTAATGAGCATCAGTGTAATGAGAGTCAGTCTAACAAGTGTCAGTTCAACAAGTGTCAGTCTAATGAGAGTCAGTCTGATGAGCATCAGTCTAAATAAAGGCAGTCTAACAAGTGTCATTCTAACGAGAGTCAATTTAACAAGTGTCATTTAGGGGATCGGCCGCCTAAAAAAACCCAATAATCTTTAAAAAATTCGATTTGCTGAAAAAAATTCTATGGCTTCGTATAGGGTTCAAGAATGTGTCCACGAAATATTATGCTAAAATTTGCCGTATTTCTCTAGTTATGGCCTAAAATGTAACAATAACTATATACCCATAAAACACCAGTAACGCAAATGATTTAGTCTGGTATAGTTTTTGCGATATATATTACGAAAACTTCCTTTGAAATGAAATGTATAATGTCAATAATATCCTACTCGGCACCTTTTTAGTTATTCCTAGCCATGACAACGCACACGTCATACCATGACGCCGACTGTGGCCGAGAGTTGCCTATAAACTTCCAAGCTAGAAGGACACGTTTTTCATGCTCGCTAGCCTTGACTGAACTCTGTATTTTCTGCGGTGTTTTTTTTTTTTTCACCGTGCCTAAAAGGTCCAAGAGTTCACTTCATGCTTCTAGAATGCGGAAAAGCCAAGTGGAAAAGTCCAGGCGAGAAGTAGAAGAAAGAATTCAAGAAATTGGTGCCATAGAGGGGAATGGAGTGACGGAGAGAGAGAGAGCTGTCGCCCAGCAAACAGCGCAGGCAGCGATCTCTGCTGACCAGAGACCAACCACATATACCCCTAAAAGCCTCTTTATTCGTTCGTCACTACTAAAGGGCAAAGATATTTTAGAAGAAGAAAGCAGTAGCTCGGAGGCTGATATTATAGACGATCGTGAAAATAAAATGATCATAATAAGTGAAGCAAGACTTGATGAATTACTTGAATCACGAATCCCTAATTGTGAATGTAAAGTAATTCCCAGGACCCATTTGGCAAGGGATGGATTCGAGACACTAATAAAAAAGTGTAGGCAACTATGATACCCTAGAGAATACCTTGCAGCAAGATCAGACAGGGGGGGACCAGGAACCTAAAATTTATAAGAATGTGTCTTAGGCACATAAATAATCAATTAATATTCTTATTTATAATCATTTTGCATTAATTAATACCCAAAAATAAAAATTAAAACCATAAATTAATTGTAACACAGTCTTTGAAGGCCCTTTTACTTTTTTTATGTAATTAAAACTTTGAAGGCCCGTTTCTCAAAACATAAGTTTTTCGCCTTTAAAATGCATCTCCTCCCTTAGTATTGACCAATCTAAATGAAATTTTAAATATAACATGGGGAAACATGGTAGATTAAAACAAAGCCGGGGATTTTTAATATTTTGAGTTTCTGATTTTTGGCAATTTTTTTTCTGTAATTTTTCCGGGACAATTTCGTTAAAAAAAAAATTCATATCTCGAAAAATAATTGAAAAATCAAAAATCCCCGGCTTTATATCGAAGGTCCATATGTGTTTTATACGTGGTTCAAATCTCATCCCTTAAAACCAAAAAGCAAAGGAGGAGATGCATTTTGAAAATGGCCATTTTTGGCCGAAAAATGCTCTGGCGTCACAAAACCTAAGGTCACTGAACAAAAATTTTTTCCCCAGAAGTTCCACACAATATCCTTTAACAAACCCCCTATATATCAACAACCTGTCGTTAAAAAAGTCGGAAACCGGCCGATCCCCTTTAGTCTAACAAGTGTCAGTCTACCAAGCGTTATTCGAACGAGCGTCAGTCCAACGAGCGTCATCCTTGCGAACGTCAGTCCAACGAGCGTCAGTCTTACGAGCATCAGTGAGCGCCAGTTTTGCATGAGTCAATCCAACGAGTTTCAGTGAGCATCAGTCTTGCGAGAGTCAGTCCAACGAGCATCAGTGAGCGTCAGTCCAGCGAGCGTCAGTGAGCGTCAGTCTTGCGAGCGCCAACGAACGCTAGTGAGCGTCAGAGAGAGAAAGAGGTCATGGCGGGCAGGTAAGTTATTACAGGCCTCTGTGATTCTTCTTCTTCTTCCTCTTCTTTTATCGGTTGATTTCCTCAGGAGGGACAAAACTCTCTCTCTCTCTCTCTCTCTCTCTCTCTGAGCAGCTTAGACGCAGCTTTGCTGTTTGTATTTTCATTCATAAAGTGAGGCTGAATGGTCCTGAATGGAAAATTCACATGACTCTCTATAGGCAGTCTTTTGTTTTTAATTCTCCTACTTTTGGAGCATGGATGGGGTTATATTTACATATATGCGTCTTCATTATATTCCTGCAGCATTATTTAGTAAACTTAAAAGTCTTCTTTGAAGGACTCTCTTTGCATTTAGCTGCATCGAACTGTTGGCCAGAAATGATATATAATATTCAAGTCGAAGCCACACATACATACATACATACATACATACATACATACATACATACATACATACATACATACATACTTACCTACATACATACATTCACGCAGACAGCCTCTCTCCATCTCCAGAGTCTCAGAAATCGCAGTGAAGGCGAGGCGGTCGCTTTGTGGAGGTGATTATATGATAGTCATCATGATTTTCTCTCAGTTAAATTGAATGAAGGGAAATGAAGAAAACTCCTGCCAATGTATTTGAAATGGAGGGTCGGTGAGTGTTCCTTGTAGCGGGGTTTCCGTTTGATGACACAGCTTCCCAAACTGAGTGGACATCAAATCTCTCTCTCTCTCTCTCTCTCTCTCTCTCTCTCTCTCGAAGAGAGAAAGGCTTCGGAAGGGTCTTGTCAACTTTCTCATACTGAATTGTTTATATATATATATATATATATATATATATATATATATATATATATATATATATATATATATATATATATATATATATGTGTGTGTGTGTGTGTGTGTGTGTGTGTGTGTATCATGCCTAAGATATAACTTTATAAGAGGCATTTCTCTCTCTCTCTCTCTCGCTCTCTCTCTCTCTCTCTCTCTCTCTCTCTCCCTCCCCACCTTCACCCAGCCGCCATCTTGTCCGCCCGATTCCCTCCTCCTCTTCCTGCTCCTGGGGAGGTCTCCCTCCCGCCGCTGCCCTTCCTCCTACTCCTGTGCAGTGGTTCTCTCTCCTCCCCCAAGGGCGTCACATCCTCACTGACCCTCCCCCTTCCGCCCTCGGAGGGAATGAGTCTCCGCCTCCGCCCTCTCTGCCAATGAGTCTTCCTGACGAAGCTCTGCCTCCAGATGGCGGAGGGAGGGGGGACGGGGGAGAAGGGTTGGCCCCCCCCTTCACTCACTCTTGTTGTAAGGCTTTCCTCTGGAGCGGCAGGTTAATTTTGCCTTTGAATTCAGCATGTGATAAAAGTTGTTTGTGTGGGTGTTATCTCTCTCTCTCTCTCTCTCTCTCTCTCTCTCTCTCTCTCTCTCTCTCTCTCTCTCTCTCTCTCTCTCAGAACACCGTCCCTTCCTTCACTCCCTGCAGGCTGTCTGTGAGGACACTGGAGCCACCTCCGTCAGGATTCCGCACCTGCAGGAGAAGAAGAAGAAGGAGAAACCTCAGATATATATATATATATATATATATATATATATATATATATATACATATATATATATGTATGTATATATGATGAGCACTCATAAAGCAAAGTTGCAGAAGTTCCTCAAAGAGAGAGAGAGAGAGAGAGTGAGTGAGTGGTGCCAGATTCCTGGATGCCCCAAAACAGCCCAGAGCCTTGACTAATAATAATTATGACTTGGGTGAATCAGAAAGCCCCATCCCGAACTCCCACCTCGCAAGCAACGCCAGAGAAGAGAACCGACAAAGCAACTCTTCGCAAATGTCCAGAGTCCCAGAACTGACCTCTGCAGAGACACGCGTCGCCTCCTCGACTGGGAATGGAATCGTCTCAGAGGAGCCAGAGCGGGAATGCAATCCAAGCACAAGAGGAGACTGGAATCACTCAACTCATCAATCACCCTTCCAGCATGGGAAGAGAGAGAGAGAGAGAGAGAGAGAGAGAGAGAGAGAGAGAGAGAGAGAGAGAGAGAGAGAGAGGAACCCAGTTCCTGCATCCTTGCATCCCCACACCTATCAGGAAATGGGGAGTTTGGGTCTCAAGTTGAATTGCTCTACAAAGAAACCCGACATTAAAGTATCTTTCAAAGTTGTTTTGTGCAGAATGAAGAATGACTGGAATATAATTCCACAGAAAACAATGTTTTGAGCTTGGCTAAAGGCATCATTTGCGGGGCATATATCAAACAAACAATGTCAATGATTTTCCCAAGAGGCTCAATGCAACAGCGACTCTCAGATCTCCCAGAGATGACGACAATCTGCATACCACCAAAACCGACAGAGCGAGTGAGTTATCGTCACTCATGATCGAGAAATGCATTTAGCTGCGATGACTGATTGGTTAAGCGATGCCAGTAGATATGAACGTTTGTTATCTAACCCATCAGAGAGAGTGAACAGCGAATTTCACAGACAAATGAAGGTCATCTTTGGCAAAGACCAGGAAATGACTGGCAGGTGTCGTTCATACAACACAACTCTTCCCTATTTGTGCGGTAGTGTCTCTGGAAGGAGACCCATCAACCCCTTTATCTATACTGCATGTCCTGTGAGACTTCCCTGTCGTCTGCATGTGCACTTCGTCTTCATTCCTTCCTTCCTTCCTCGTCTCCTCACTGCGGCAGCCGTTAGCTGGCACAATTTCCAAGTCACACGTCATTCATTCATTCATTCATTCAATCGGTCGATTTTCATCATGAACCGCTAAAATGGAAGCTTACCGAAGGTGAAATTATGGTCAGTCTCGAGGTCGTCACCTGCTTGTTCGCTTGCTCACCTGTTGATGGTGTTCCAGATTTGTTGAAGTGTGAACTCGATAAATATTTTTTTACTTTACCCGTTACTGTCAGTTTACAGTGAATTAGACTTAACATAGCTGATACTTCCTTTGCTTTTAATGGCATATATATATGTATATATATATATATATATATATATATATATATATATATATATATACATACATATGTGTGTATGCGTGTGTGTGTGCGTACACACATACCAAAAAAATCCCAAGTCCCAGAATTGACATGAAAGAGGAAGAACCCTTCAGACAGACTATCTTTTATTGATACACTGTCGACTGAACCAAACCGATGAAGGACGAAGCTGTAACCTTTCTGTATTGTTTATTTTATGGCCACAGACACTTATTCAAATCAATATTCCCGAATATGAACTTTCATGGCTGAGGTTCTGTACCTCTGGAGGTTTGAGGTGTCCACAGCCTCCAGAGGATCCAACCTCAACTTCAGTCTTCGATTCCCCGTGACGAATTCCCACAGAAATATTTGCGGCTGAGAATTCAGTGACCAAATTAGCATTATTCATCTTGTAGTAAGTCCAGCAGGGGCTATTTCTACCATACTAACTCATTATTATTATTATTATTACTATTATTATTATTATTATTATTATTATTATTATTATTATTATTATTATGCACCAACTCCTCTCTCTTGTACCTTCGATCATTGAAAGAAGTGGGTGAAAGTGTGTTCCTTGTCTCCTGGAAGGAATGATTCATTTCTGTTATTTATGAGCGTCAGCAGAGCTGTGCATTTCAGTCCTGTGTTGTGTTGTGTTCCATACACAGCTGTCTGGTCAGCAAGGATTTCATCTTGAGATCAATCCGCGTTCCTGGGACCATTTAACTATACATGCTTCCTCTCTCTCTCTCTCTCTGTCTGAGGGGAAGGGAAGTATTCTGAGGGCTGTATGGTATGTGTGTTGTGTGTGTGTTTACAAATAGGTACCGAAGCCTAAAACCTGAAATTGTAATGACATTCCCACTTCATCTTGTGCTTAATCGTTTGCATAAACACATTTAGAAGTGTGATGAACTGACCTTAATCGAGGAACACTGAATATTGAGACTTTTCCCTTTATTGTCGTTTCCAGATAATCAGACCAAATAATTATTTTAATAACATATCCTCCAGTAATATATATATATATATATATATATATATATATATATATATATATATATATATATATATATATATATATATATACACTTTTATATATAGGTATACAAACTTAATGAATACACTGGTAAATGATTTGCATTAGAATTCAGGAATAAACCTTTCAATAGAAGCAGTTTTATCACTTAAACAAAATCATGTCTGTCATTCATATTGATAAATATGGAAGATTGCGCTGGCTTGAGAAATGATTCATCAGAGTTGCATGTTGAAAAGGACATTATTATTTATGATGATCATTATTACTTATTAATTAATCAGCCTTCTTTAGTACTGATGAGGGAAGGAGAGGACTTTGGTTATAACTAGGAACACCATTTCTTTATTATTAAACAGTAATAAATAAAAATGGAGAAAAAATGTTCTATTTATTTTTTTGCCAGCTCTTTAAGTAACATGTTAGTTACTTTCAATGTTTATTAGAGTGAAAAATAATATGATAATTGATATATAAGGTCGGCAGAGCAAGCGCTTTTAATTCATAACACTTAAGCGAGAGAGAGAGAGAGAGAGAGAGAGAGAGAGAGAGAGAGAGAGAGAGAGAGAGAGAGAGTTTCCCGCTAACTTCAGAGAGGAGAGGCTCCCCGAGTGTGTGTGTGTGTGTGTGTGTGTGTTGTAGTGCGCATGCGCCGTGAGTGTCGTCTACCTGAGCTGGCTGCCGAAGTGACTGTCGATCCAGTGAGGCAGTGAGTCAGTAGTGACTGAGTCAAGTCAGTGGCTCGCCAGGTTCGTTTCCTGTCACAACATTTAGTCGTTGTTCCTCGCTCGATGCGACGGTATTCCCCCACTATTGAGTGTGGCGACGTAGATTCTGTGGAGGTGTGTGTTTGTGGGCGGAGGGGAGAGTGGGGCGTAACCGGATAGTGTGAAAAATCAAAAGTTAAATATGTGTGTGTGTGAGGGTGGCTTCTGTGGCGAAGGTCAGGTTCTCTTGGATGGTGTTTCTTGTTCAGTGACAGTGATGATTATGAGCCTGTTGTGTCACTCTCGGTGACAGTGTCGTTGCTGAAGAAGGCAGCAGCGCCATGATGGGCGGGGTCAGGAGGAGGAGAGCTGCTGATGTCACCGCGGTAAAGTTAAAATACTACAAGATGGTTAACATTCGCCATTATGTGATCGGTTTTCGAATGTGAAGAGGAATGCCTGCTCTCGTGGGTGGCACACCAGAGCTCTTGTTGATAAGAGGCAGAGGCTGGTTGGAACAGACGTCTTCTCTCACCTACCTGGATGTTGTGACGCCAGTTTGAATAGCCACAGATCAATCAATCAGTCCCTCACCTGGAGGAATAACATGGAAAAATATCTGCCTGTGGCTTCCAACACTTGCTGGTGACCTCAGCCTGTCTAGGGACTCTTGCAACTTCGCCAGATTTGGTGAGTAAAACTTTTTTTTTTCATTATGCATTTTTCATGCCTTTCCATCCATGAATAATATTATGCACTATTCACCTGTAATCTTCATTCATTATCGTTCACAAGTCTGTTGGGATTAATATTATCGTACTCTGTGTTGATTAGTGTTGATTAGCTATGTGTTAAAATATTAATTTTGGGGAATATTTGGGAACACTTTGCATCTACACCATTATATACCGCCATCATTAATCATTCCTCACAGGATTGTCGGGATTATCATCAACATCCACACTTCATTCCATCTTTACTCATGTTTACTTATCTATATTAACACTGTGACAATATCTTTGGAAACAGTTTTGGAACTTTCTATGAAAAAAGCAAGGATAAGTTGGTAGAGGGTTTTGGGGAATTCATACCATAAAGACACGATAAAACATAATTGGGGGAACGGGAGAAAAATACTGACATTCCCTTTTCATTTTGCAAATACCTCGGAATCTAATGACCTTTTGAATTAGTGCATAAGCAGACTTGACGTAGAATGAGCTTCGTGGAAGAAAATGTAAGATCATGGCGTCATGCACAACGATTTTATCGCGTTGTCCAACTCGATTTTCATTCGCTTTTGACCCCGGTTTTGAAAAGCGTCGCATAGCATAGCATAGCATGCCCCTCCCTCCTGCCAGTGATAGACGCTTCCTGCCTCGACATAATCAAGCTCTGTTTATATAGCCTGACTACGGACTGTCCAATGCAGGACTGGGTCGCTTTTGTTTACTTTGAGGCTCTGTTTCGCCGAGCAGTTCTTGATAATACTCACACACAAACTCTCCTCTCTCTCTCTCTCTCTCTCTCTCCCCCCCCCCCCCCCTTTCTCTCTCAAACTGGCGTTTATGGAGGATGTTTCCATCACTGGGAAAATGTTCCTTGTCTTCTTCTTCATCAGGGGCACTTTGAAACCGTCTTTGTTATGTCTTCTGCTATAATATTTTCAGTGGGACCTGGTTATCAATATCAATATCGATTTACCAGCTGAATGAGGGAGTAAATTTTAGAGTGCGCTCGCCGTTGCTCTACTGCAGGAATGATCGGCAGATAATGAAGATTTTTTTTTTTTTTTTTATGGTCAGGAGCAAAATACCTTTTGAGGAATATAGTACATTCAGTGGTGAATTTTGTTAACACTGAACAAGTAGTCACTGTATGTCAGGTTTTGTACAGGAATCTAAACCACACGTGAATGTTGTGTTTTCAGCCGCGTTTTTCTGTTAAAGTATGTAACAAATTTTGCTTGGTATTTACAGACTAAATGAAGTAGAGGTTTGCTTATTAATTATTATAATTATATTATTATTATTATTATTATTATTATTATTATTATTACTGTTGTTATTGCAAACTGGAATTCCAATCTCATGGTTATTTAGGACGATAAATTGTAGAGTGGTGACCAGAAAAGAAACATGACTTAAAAATCGAAGGACATGACTGTCAAGGGCGCCCCCGCCCACATCCACAGTATATTTTTATGCTGAATGCTGCTTCAGTGATTTGGTTTGGAGTCGTTTAATGCAAGAAATGACCCACACAAGTGTCTGTCTGTCTGTGTGTCTTGTGAAGATTCATTCTGAAGACGATAATGCTCTGGGTCCCAACAGCAACTATTCTCTCTCTCTCTCTCTCTCTCTCTCTCTCTCTCTCTCTCTCTCTCTCTCTCTCTCTCTCTCACGCGCAAGCACATTGCTAACAACCCAAGGAACATTTCAGGATCCTGGAACAAGACCGTTATGAAACTCTGCCCTCAGTTCATCACTGCTAAGACTGAATCGGAATCCAGGGCGGGGGGCGGGGGGGGGGAGCCGTTGATTGGAGGGAGGAGTTCATTTTCGTGAGTCTGGTCATTCTCTCTGCGTCTCTTCTCCCCCCATTCCCCCCCCCCCCACATCCCTTAGCCTTAACACCCTACCCTAACCTCGTCCCCATGGGTCAGGAAACTTTGGAGCGTTTTTCTTCATGTTTCTCGTTGTGTTGGTCTGGGAATAATGGAAGCTTTTCCAGGGTTTGCCCCGAAGTGGGGTGAGTAGACACTTGCTTTCTTGAATATATATGTAATAGCTCAGTAGGGTTAGACTTTTGTGTAGCCTAGATGGGATGAAAGAGGAAGCTTCACCTGTAGGGGAGATGAGAGAGAGATGAAAGTGACACAGTTGGTGGAGGGATCGGACGCGTCGTTAATGAATCAGCTACGGTGTGAAGAATTCTGGAAGACTGACTGTGCGAGAGAGAGAGAGAGAGAGAGAGAGAGAGAGAGGAGAGAGAGAGAGAGAGAGAGACAATCTTGTAACCATATTTTGGACGCTTCGAGATTATGAGTAGAAAACGACATGTTGCAGCCTCTGATGAAATGTTAAACATTAAGAGTGGCAGGTGGAGAGAGAGAGAGAGAGAGAGAGAGAGAGAGAGAGAGAGAGAGAGGAGAATATTTTCTTGCAAGACTGATCAGACCACCGCCTAAAGTAAATGAGCAGAATGTGGCCAGGGAGGGAGCGTGGAGAGATGGAGCCTTTTTCCCTCCTTCCAAGGGATATTAAAGATTAACTGGTGTCACTTTGAGAACGAATCATCACTTACAGAAGTTGAGATTCATTACTGTCTTTCCGAAAGATGAGTCATCGAGAAGAGGACAGCACTTTATCTGAAACGATGTCATTCTCTTGACGTGGCTTGCAGGTGATTTGGTCATGATCGGGAAACGACTTCAAAGGTTGCTTGGAGAAGTCCGAGCAGGAATGAAGGAATAGAAGTGTATATTAATTCAGCATCGGAAGGAGAGAGAAAGAGACAGAAAAGATGAAGGCTTGTGGCGACGAAGGGCCTGTGGTGATAGTGACGATGATGATGGTTATGATGATGATAGTGATGAAGGTGCTGGAGATGTCGAGGGGAGAATAATCGGGTTTTTATGATTAGAAAGATCGATCGAAGTTCAAAGCTTGGAATGGGAGAAGAGAAGAGGAGAGAGCGGAAATAGACGTCATCAATTTCGTGGGAATTCAGTCATAATTATGGCACAACTTTTGCAACAATGCAAAGGTTGGTGTAGAACAACAAGAGCCACACTTCACAGGCAATTCATGACGGAAGAGCGATGCTTATGCACAAATTATTCTGATTTTTTTTTTCTTCTTATCCCTGAGGGGGGAAAAATGAGGAATGGTAATAATGAAATATTACGAACACTTCGATTCCTGAAGGGAAGGATTGAATTTGCACCGTCCATTCTCCCTGACTGTCTGGTGGGACTATCAGTCATTCGACGCCCAAGAGACATTTCAGCTACGCCTCTTGGCGACCATTCCCCTCCCCCCCCTACCCCCCACCCATCTACTACTCAATTTTGCAAGATGGTTTAGGCAAATAAAAAGCCTTGAGAATTATTTTCTGTATTTTCATGGTCCTTTGTATTTGGCGCTTGGTCCTTCCTTCCTTCTGCAGTATCTGAATCCCCCCCCCCCTCCCCCCCAACTGGATGCCAAGAGAAATGAAGCATCATTACCGTAAAGTCACTTGTGGCCTGTTGACATTTTATTCGTGACAGCCGATGGTGACTGACTGGCCTTTCTCTTCGTCACTTCCGAAGGAACCTCCAGCAACAGGAAGCTTGTCTTTCCTCTCTTACAGAAATACGTCCCGTGTTTCAATTCTGTTCTTACTTGGGAGGCCTCAGAGGGCCTCTGAACAGCTGGGGTACCTGAGGTCCTCTTTAGAATTCGGGTTATTCCTTGCTGGAAGCAGTAAGGAATGGTTCTTCCAGAAGCCATTCTTCTCTCTCTCTCAGTGGTCAGATTTTCTCCCCAAAATATTCCTTCTGTTTCCTCATGTTTTGTTGTTTTGCAATCCGGGAACTGTTTCGCTTCATTTCGAACATCTTTCAGATTCAGTAATCATATCAACCTATGTAGACTCTTATCCAGGGCCTTGGGGGACACTGGCCTCGCTTCTGTCGATAAGGAAATCTATTTTTTCCGTTAATCTGCCAATATTTTGAGAGTCGATTATTGAACGCATTTGCTTTCCATCATTTTTTCTCTTTATGATATGACATTTACGTAATGCATGAGTCAGTATTCAAGCAGTATATACATTAGCAGAGACAGGCACTCGTGAAAGATAAAAGAATGAAAAGCAAAATAGAAAATGAAAAGAAGAGTTTATCGAGGCATTGATAAGACAAAAGTTTTGGAGAGTCGGTTGCTGTCGATACCTGGCACGCGATCTTTATTGCAAAGGGCGCCCCCTTCTTCTTCCCCTCCCGACGGGCGATCTGATCTCGAACCTCGGCCTTTGTGGCTTTATTCTTGACCCTCCAACTTCGCAGCCTTCTCTCCTATTCAGGGCGAATGCATGGCAATGAGCTCTATTACATATATGACTGTAGGATATCACAAAATGAACTTGTGAATACTAATATCAAGTTTGTAAGACTTGTGGCTGAAGTCCCTTCATTGGTGCTTCAGGACAAATAGTACAGACTGCACTTGGTGTCCCAAGCTGCACTCCAAGTGTCCTCTCGAGAGTCTGATTGGAACGTTCATGAACTCTCTTCTTTCCTTTCTGTTCGCTGGGACTATTTCGCTGCTGGGTCTACACCTCTCGCGCTGCTTGCACCAGGTTCTTCAGGTCTGTTGCTGCGAGTCTCAGAGATTGCCTCTTTTTCCCGGTCAGAAGCATCAGCACTCATCCTCACCTCCTCCTCCTCCTCCTCCTCCTCCTCCTCCTCCTCACTCTTTTGTCTAGCCTCAGGCCCCGCATGGCGGGTTCCTGCATCCGCACACAAGATAGAATTTCTAGGCCTCTCTCTCTCTCTCTCTCCTCTCTCTCTCTCTCTCTCTCTCTCTCTCTCTCTCTCTCTCTCTCTCTCTCTCTGAAAGACAGACATGTGGGTCTTCTGGTGCCAGGGACCAACACTACCCACTCGATTGTGAAGGCTATTTTGTAATCAATTTTCATTCTGAGATGACGGGAGGTTCACTCTCTTGCAGTGTAAACTGTAGGAGGGGGGAGCTTTGCCTCCCCCATTTCTGTGGCCTCATCGTGCTAGGGGACGTTGGGGGCGGGGGGGAGGGGGCGCTTCTCGCAAGCAAAGGGCCCGGGCCGGGGGAGGAGAGCCTTTAAGGTCACGGTCGCAATCTGGCATGCGTTTGTTTAGCTCAGCCGTGGATTACTGAACTGGTTGTTAGCCTACTTTACTGGATCGCAGCTGGGACAGAGAGAGAGGAGAGAGAGAGAGAGAGAGAGAGAGAGAGAGAGAGAGAGAGAGAGAGAGAGAGAGAGATAACTGATCAGTAATCCGGTGAAGTGAACACAGTCATATCATAAGGGAAATGAGGAGGTCCTTGTAACTGTGATCTCACCACAACGGGATGAAACTATTCATAATGTATATTCTCTCTCACTCTCTCTCTCACACACAAATGTTTATGGAAGTCAGCGCTTTTAAAAATGAAGT
>JANJGK010005610.1:0-44505 GCA_039081455.1 Macrobrachium rosenbergii | reverse complement strand
TTTGCTTTTGATAAGTACCTTGAGAAATACAGGTAATGCGAGAAATAAATTGTTCTTTTTTCTGAATAATTAAGCCAACTGAAGGCGTACTTGATGATTTGAGGCAAAAATTACAGAGAGGGGGGGCGACATTGTTGGCACAGGAACGTTTTTACCAGATTACATGAAAATATCAAAATGATAGAAGAAGAAGAAGAAGAAGAAAAGAAAAGAAGAAAAGAAGAAGAAGAAGAAGAAGAAGAAGAAGAAGAAGAAGAAGAAGAAGAAGAAGAAGAAGAAGAAGAAGAAGAAGAAGGATAGAACTATTTACTGTAATTTGCTAATTGGAACTTACACTGAGACACCTCACATTTTTTCAGTGAGATTTGAATTTCACCCCCATTCTAAGTTCATATTTACTGTAACTGTGACCACGTAAAATTTTATTTCATTAAGATGTCTTTGATAAGAAAAAAAAAAGCTACGGGAGTTAAGTGCTTGTCTGAAAAGACCTAGGCCCATCTGTGCCACTCTTATAGCAGAAGGGGCCTAGGTATAGGATTTTCGGGGCCTAGTATGACGAATTATCTTTATCTTGTCACGTCGTAAGCCGAAAGATCTCAACGTGACATGATGTCATTAACTTCTTCCTTATCTCCTCAGGAAAGTGTCTACAACTTTCAAGCTTAAATGTGAAGAGTGTAAATGAACTCCCTCATCAGGAAAGTGCCTGCAAGCATAAATTTGACGAGTTTAAATGGACTCCCACTTGAATTCCACGACTGCCTGCTGTGAAAGAAGTCAACTGCAACAGGCGACTAAGTTTTCATCCATCAAATTTGCATGAAGGGCCAGAGTGTCATCACTTGCTTATGACCAGATGAAGCAGGGAAAATGGTCCCATTAACATGAGTGTTGGATAATCATACTTTCGCATGGAGAGATTACAATCTTAAACTCTCTTGAATATTAAAGCTAGGATGGGGTGAAATTGATTGTGTTAATGCAAGTGTTTGATCAGGGTCAGAACAACCTATTGACCCAAAGTCATGTCGAGTTCAGCTTTGCTTCTTGTAATTTGTCTGTAGGAATCGTAGGAGTCTGTAGGCTATCACGAGATGTAGTTTACTGAGATTCAGTGAAAATTATAATTTATTCCTTCAACCTGCTACTGGCTTCATATTTCAGGAAATGTACTACCCACAGTCATTTCTAATCAGTTTAATGTTGGCCATCAGGTAGCTCAGTCTCATTCATGAAACACAGACTTTTGTTATGCTTAAAACTCTACCGGCTTAATATTACCTACGCATTTACTTTTACCTTTTATAAGTTTAATATCAGCTAACATATAGGTCAGTATGCTTCAAGATAATAGTTTTATTGCTAAGATTTCTAATCACTTTAGTATAGGCTGTCAGTTAGCTAAGATATTTCAGGATACACACCATTTTCTACCTGAAATTCTCTATTAGTTACTAAGCAGATCAGTGTTTCTGGATGTATGTTGTTGAACTCGATTTTCTAATCAGTTGAACAGTAGCTGTGGTACCCTCAGTATACTTCAGGATACATACCCTTTTTAACATAATATTCATAGTTTTAGTAAGTCAAGTACTTCAGTGCATTTCAGGAATAAATGTACTGAAGTGCTTCACATGTCAAACTCAAGAATCTTGGGTAAAAAAGGGTATGCTTACTGACGTAGTGAGAGGTACCACGTAGCTACTGTTAAACTGATATGACAAATTCTCACTAGTTTAAAATTTGCTCTCAGCTCAGTGTTGTTTAGGTATACATGTTTTATGCACATTACTTATCTGGTTAACATCAGCGCTCAAGTAGGTCATGGGTTTTTTTTTCTACAGAGATCTAGTAGTAGTTTGATGTCAGTTCCCAGTAGCTCAGTTATCCAGATACTTAGGTAATTTTCTTATTCAAATTAGCAATCTGGCATGCTTCAGGATACTTTTTTTTTCTTTACATGAGATTCATGAGTCACAAATATGCTATATACAAGATCAGACTGTTTCAGGATGCATTCTCTCTCTCTCTCTCTCTCTCTCTCTCTTTAATAGCTTATGAGTTTAATACAGCTACTCTCTCTCTCTCTCTCTCTCTCTCTCTTTAATAGCTTATGAGTTTAATACAGCTACTCTCTCTCTCTCTCTCTCTCTCTCTCTCTCTTTAATAGCTTATGAGTTTAATACAGCTACACTCTCTCTCTCTCTCTCTCTCTCTCTCTCTCTTTAATAGCTTATGAGTTTGATACAGCTACTCTCTCTCTCTCTCTCTCTCTCTCTCTCTCTCTTTAATAGCTTATTAGTTTAATACATTCTCTCTCTCTCTCTCTCTCTCTCTCTCTCTTTAATAGCTTATGAGTTTAATACAGCTATGTTTTAGCATACAAAGTTTTTGCGTTTGAATTTCTTAGCAGACTAGCTTAGTACATGTCAGGATACATTTTTTTACCTGCAATTCTCATTAGTTTTATATCAGCTGATACTAAACTAATTCTCATTAGTGTAATATTAGCTGATATTTAAATAATTCTCATTTGTGTAATATTAGCTGACATTAAACTAATTCCCATTAGTTTAATATCAACTGATATTCAACTATTTCTCAATAGTGTAATAACTTTCAGGTAGTTCAGGATATTTCAGATTGCCTAATATTAAAAATAGATTCATGATCAGTGTAGTATCAGCTGTTAGGTAGTCATTGCTACATTTTGACTATTCTGGGGAAGTCACGTATATTTAAGGATAGTGTTTTATTAACTTGGTTTTGATGTGCAGTACCCAGTAGGTCATTGTTCATTACGAAAGTCACGCAAGGTTAATAGCAAGTAACTTTGATCATTTTCAGTAACTTTTTCTGAAGTTCATACATGATCGTAGCTAAATGTTCTTTACTTAGAAAGAATGGTTTTACGGATTTTATGGTATATCTTCGTGGTAGTCAATATAGTTAGGAATAGTTTTTGTAGAATAAAACCTGTGAGGTATGAATCCACATAGAAAGATATTTTAGGTATACGTGATGTCTGATATTTTTTTCGTCTTAAGGATATTGTTAAACTAGCATCCATCATATTAGGGACTTGGAGTTAAGCTTCTCATCCTGTATACTCTTCGTATCCTTCATCCATAGTTTGGCAGGTACTGATTGACATCAGAGTTCCTTGAAGTTAATTTTGTAGTAGTTTTGGAGGTCTTTGATATTTTAAGATTAATGTAAGCATAGGTCCTTTTGTTTTAAAACTTAGGTTACTGGAAGGGTGACCAAAGGGCTCCGTTTAATACAGGAGAGAGAGACCACAGCCTGAGGCATTTACATGTGTACACTGGAGGAGAGGAGAGGTCTCAGAATTTAATTTATTTGTTTCATCTGAAATTTGATGATAAAAAGAACTTGACATTATTTTCAAATGACTAAACGATTCTCTGAATTCTGTACAAAGCTTGCCATGAAAATAATGCATCTTTCTTAACATTGAGCACAAATTACGCTTCAAAGTTAATACTGTAAATATTGAAGAGTACCTTATCAAGAGCATCTTTGTCATGGCATCTCTGCATATTTCAAGACACTGCTGGCTTATGAAAGTAGTACCAGATTGACAAAAACAACTTAATTAAGGGTAGTTTGATGTTGTTCACAGTAGTAGTATTGTAGGTAACTGCTTTAATAGGTACACTCAAATTCAAACTGCTGCTTTCAAGGGGAATTTGGGACTCAAATTGTATATGGGGATAATTAAGTTTTCTGAAAATGATTTTGACGGTTAGTGAATCTATGAATAAACTGAAATTCAAAATGTTGCTTTAAATGAAATTAGGTGTTATTAACAGTGATGTATTACGTATGTGATTGAGTAAATCCAAAGTTCTCTTAAGGGGAAGTTTGAAAAGTACAGTTTTGTTTCATGAATAAATAAGCATTCTCGACTCTGAGGAGAGTTTATTGGGCTTCAAATTATCTGGAAAGCTAGTCATTATTTTTCACTAGAAGACTAAATATTTTCCCGAATTCATTTATTAATGGACTTCTAAGCTATCAGGATAGTAAGTGTTTAATTAACTGATTTCAGTAGTTAGGGATCCTGATTATAGGCACACCTCTACCAAGAATGACTCACAATGAAGCCACGTGAACATGAACCATATAAAATATAGGTCATAGGAGGTCATGTCAGGCACCAAGGAAATTTCGGATGGTTACTAGCAGTGAAATCTTAACGTAATAGTTCTATCTGCTAAGGAATTCAATAAATTTGAACAATCTAGTTAAATTATAATAAGGTCTGCCATGCGTGCTTTTGGCTTTGTAACCATCAGTTTTTCGAGAAATCCAAATTCATTCTCTCTGAGATGATGGTTTTGTAAACTTGAGAATCCTGATGCAGCAGTGTCTTGATAATATGGAGATTGTTTTAGGGTAAGGTGTTAATCTCTCTATTTTTTTATAAGCATGTTCCACACAATTCCCATTGAGTTTCAGTAATTTGATCGAATCGAGATACAGTTGAATATTTATTGTTAAAACTTTAGCTGTAACATTTGAATAATAGGAAAATTATTATGATACCAAATTGTGTACCGATTTTTATTGTACGAGGACTTCTGTATTTCAGCTTTTTTGCTCAGTTCTCTTCAAGTCTTAGCCTTTATTTAGCTAGAAAAGGTAATTCGTGCCTTTTTATATTTCCCAGTGAAACAAAACGAGGCTAAAATATTTAAGAATAACTCTCGTGGCAACAAAAAATCAAGAAAGTTTAGCAATATCCGGTATCTTAATTATTGTGTACAATGCTCACATTTTACTCTGGGTTTGATAACCTTTGAATTTCGGGACTCGCACCTGTAGAAAATTTTCCCCATTGGCCAACGCTGGCAGAAATCTGAGGTGCCAACATTTTTCCCCAATGTTATTGGCTATTGAACATGGATATTTTTGTAAATTTATACAAATAACTCAGACATTGTTCCTGCTACTTCTCAACCTTCTATGCTGACTAGGCTTCCCTCTATATAAGCCTGAAATCACACATTACACATTCAAGGGCATCTCTTCGGTTTCCTGTTGAACCAGTTACCTGGAAGCACTTTGTAGATTTACTGCACACCTTGGAAGCTCCAGAATTGCACTCTTTTTGTGCTGTAGAAACGGTTCTTAACAAATGCATGTTTCATGTACTAATGAAGTGCACATGCTTTTGCTTTTGCCATTACTGTACAGTACTTCCAAGCACAGGGATTAAGTACCTCACTCCTTTAGCCATTACTTCCAAGTACAGGGATTAAGTGCCTCTCTTTTTGCCATTACTTCCAAGCACAGGATTAAGTACCTCACTCTTCTAGCCATTACTTCCAAGTACAGGGATTAAGTACCCTTTCTTTTTGCCATTACTTCCAAGCACAGGGATTAAGTACCTCACTCTTGTTGCCATTGCTTCAAAGTACAGGGATTAATTACCTCACTCTTGTTGCCATTACATCAAGCACAGGGATTAAGTACCTCACTCTTTTTGCCATTACTTCCAAGCACAGGGATTAAGTACCTCACTCCTTTAGCCATTACTTCCAAGTACAGGGATTAAGTACCTCTCTTTTTGCCATTACTTCCAAGCACAGGGATTAAGTACCTCAACTCTTCTAGCCATTACTTCCAAGTACAGGGATTAAGTACCTTTGTTTTGCCATTACTTCCAAACACAGGGATTAAGTACCTCACTCTTGTTGCCATTGCTTCAAAGTACAGGGATTAATTACCTCACTCTTGTTGCCATTACTTCCAAGCACAGGGATTAAGTACCTCACTCTTTTTGCCATTACTTCTAAGCACAGGGATTAAGTACCTCACTCTTTTTGCCATTACTTCCAGGTACAGGGATTAATTACCTCACTCTTTTTGCCAATTACTTCCAAGCACAGGGATTAAGTACCTCACTCTTGTTGTTATTACTTCCAAGCACAGGGATTAAGTACCTCACTCTTGTTGCCATTACTTCCAAGCACAGGGATTAAGTACCTCACTCTTGTTGCCATTACTTCCAAGCACAGGGAGTAAGTACCTCACTCTTTTTGCCATTACTTCCAAGCACAGGGATTAAGTACCTCACTCTTGTTGCCATTGCTTCAAAGTACAGGGATTAAGGACCTCACTCTTTTTATTACTTCAAAGTACAAGGATTAAGTAACTCACTCTTTTTGCCATTACTTCCAAGCACAGGTATTAAGTACCTCACTCTTTTTGCCATTACTTCCAAGCACAGGGATTAAGTACCTCACTCTTTTTGCCATTACTTCCAAGCACAGGGATTAAGTACCTCACTCTTGTTGCCATTGCTTCAAAGTACAGGGATTAAGGACCTCACTCTTTTTATTACTTCAAAGTACAAGGATTAAGTAACTCACTCTTTTTGCCATTACTTCCAAGCACAGGGATTAAGTACCTCACTCTTTTTGCCATTATTTCCAAGCACAGGGATTAAGTGCCTCACTCTTTTTGCCATTACTTCCAAGCACAGGGATTAAGTATCTCAATCTTTTTGCCATTACTTCCAAGCACAGGGATTAAGTACCTCACTCTTTTTGCCATTACTTCCAAGCACAAGGATTAATTACCTTACTCTTGCCATTTTAAATTCTTATTCAAAAGACACACCTCAGACACTTACAGGCGTGCTGTTGTTCCGCGATCATGGATATTTGGATCTTAGATTGTTGTGGTATGAAATTCAGGTAAATCTTTGGATGTGAAGATATTGGCTTTTGTCAACATATGTATTCTGAAGTGAATTCTATTGTTGTTATTTGTAAATTTGAGTAGTTCATGTTAAGTAAGATGATATAAATTGTGAGTTTCACCTTCTCTTAATATTTAGGAAATGAGGCTTTTTGTTTCAGTACCGTGGACAAGAGAGAACTAGAGCATTGTCTGGAAAAAACAAGCATTAATCTGTACAACAGAACAGTTTAAAGAAAACTATGAAGTTTTGCTCATTATTAAAGGATATAAGCTGAAGTACAGAAGTCCTCATATATACATATATTGTGTAAATAGAAAACTGTCTGGAAATATTTCAAAATAAAGGATTCCTTGGGGTCAGCATTGCAATGGCCCGGAGGAGGGAGTGTCCTCAGCAGGAGGCAAAACCAATCGGTTGCCAGCACTGAAACCGACCCAAAGGACCGTTTTCTAAGGTGACAGCTGATTGCCGAGATGGGAAAAGCCCCGTGTACTTCCCTTGAGCTTTCCCAGATGAAATCCAGTTTTCTATGGCACGGCTGAAGCATGTTAGACCCTTTCAGATGTCAAAGAACGTATGTACAGTAAATCCAAGGAGGGTATGGAAAGGTTCCTAATGGCAATGCTTTAACTTACCTTTCACTCTTTTGGGTGTAGTTTTTTACTAAGGAAATGCTTGCTTGTCATGCAGGACCTGGTGTGATAGCCCTGTAGATTTTTGCTGCCAGAAATTTGTATAAGACGATGTATAATGGCCAAAAAAATCATTAGTTCATTTTTTTTTTATAAATGTAAGAAAATCTATGATTTTTATACATTTTAAAAATTTGTTTTTGGTTTGAGATTTCATGCAGTATTTTCTCTCGCATCTTGTTACAGCATTTGGGTCATGTTGTTAATCTTGCAGAAAAGGAGAAGCAGTTCAGCAAAAGGCTTGTGATTATGTTGTATATCTTTTCGATTGTGTCAACCAATGTTCTGTGGCTTTATTGCCGTCAGAATTCTTCCCTTAGAGCGTTGTATAAATTCTCTTGTGAACTCTTGTGGATAGGGGTGTTTTATTTGTGTTCTGAGGTATTTATATATAAAACTGACTGTTTGTTTCCTTATGGATAATCGACTAAAATTGTCTAGTATGATTTGATGTAAAATACTCTTATATGTATGACTTCAAATGTCTTTATTATTTTCTGAGAAAAAAGCTCATTTTGGGGACATTTTTATTCTGCATTGTTTCATTTTACTTATAATTTAATTATTAGAGTTCGTTGTTTGAAATATTGTTTCCTGGCCAAGTTTATGTAAATTAAGTGATGTAATGTGTAAAATTCTTACTTGTAGAACATCATTTACCGAGATTAGAGAGTTTATTTTCTTGGGCAGACTGACTGGATCACAAGCTGGCTTTTCTACAGTAGTTTACATGACAGCGTTTCACAAGATATCTTTTCAGTTATTCAATAGCATTTGCATCTTGCCAGATGTCCAAAAAAAATGTAAAGTAAGACTATCAGACACTCGGAAAGTTAAGTTATCCTCTTGTTGAAGTATGTGACAAAACTTTTAATTATGTTTCGGACACATGCCGTCGTTTCAAAAGGGGGTACCAGCTTGGGGCCTAAACACCTTCTAGTCTTGGGTTCTACATTTCATTCGTGTACTTGAAATAAAGGAGGGATAAATATCACGATGGTCTTTGTTAGAAGTATGTGTGGGAAACTTTTTCATGTTCATAACATCGTCAGGTAATTAGACAAAACCGGGTGTTTGGTAGTTACGAAGAATTTTGATTGGGATCTTTGGCCTAAAATTGAAAGGAACTAAGTTCTTTGACAAGTGTAATAAGTAATAATGTGACCTTTGATGTTTTGGAAGGGTTATTATGCTATCACCAAAAACCTTACCAAAAGGCATGCTGGAGTTTTGAGGCTGATTGAAGTAATATGCAAGATTTAATTGAATGCAAAAGATATGGGTTTTTTAGAGCAAAGATTTTCCTTGTCACTTTATTAGATGAGGAAACTCTTCTCATTTTAATGCTACCTCTCTAACGGAAGGCTTAATTAAAATGAGAGTATTCTCATGAAAAGCTCTGTTAGATTTAGATGAATCGGTTGCTATGGAGACAAGTTACCACTTTCTTACAGAAGTTACAGAGTACGTTGTCTATTTTGAAATGTTTACATCAGTTTATGAGTGCTCTTTGACTAAGGGTGTTTCCTCTGAAGGTCTGTAGACAATGACAGTTTTGCACTGGTTTACTGAGCTTTGTGTTGGCTCTTAGATTTTGAGATGCATGTCCCGCTGTGAGGCATTTTGTTGCTTGGATAGTATTTGATGTTTAGCAGGCATAGCTTTTTTATTGCTATGCAATGGTCTTGGCAGGCTTTACTGCTTCACCGTAGCTTGAGAAGTTCACTGCGAAGAAAGTCAATTGATTTTACAATTGATTTTTTGCACTGGTCATAATGTAGTTTAGAATTTTAACTGCTTTTTACACCAATGTGCAGTTCAGCTTTGAAGATGTCAGTGGATTTGTGTACGGGTTTTAAGTTTTGATCTCTGGAGTTTAATAATTATTATTATAAAGGTGTTACTTTAGGATGGTAGAATTTGTAAAAGAGAAACTAAAGGTTGAAGTTAAGTTTGATTTTGGTAAACATTGACGATACAAGGCTATAGTTAATGTGTTCTTAGTTCGTGTTAGCAAATTTTGGTGTAGAGGAAAGCTTGATACTATATAGCTTGTAATTGTTAAAGGTAGATCAGATGGAATTTTTTATTTAGTCAGTATTGCCTTGAGATGAAAAAGTTCTTAAGGTGCTCTTCCTGATGGTCAATTCTGGACTAACAAGAAGTTCGGTTAATGACAGAATATGGAATACGGACAGATTTAGTTTTTATTTGCAGTGTTGGTCATTTAGGACGTGTTTGTGATTGTCTGTTGGGATCTAGAAATTTGTTGGGGACACTGGAATCTGGTATCCAAAAATCAAGTAGTACTCATAAGTAAGTTACTGATAATGGATTTCAGCATTCAGAAATAAAATCGTGACAGTGGACTATCGAATTCAGTGTGTTAGTTGTGATAGTATCTAGTTTTAGATTCAGTTTGTGTATGTTTCTTTATAGTAAGTAAGAATCCAGGCATTGCTGGTGATCATCTGGGATTGTCTTGTTAGTGCACGGTGCAAAGAATTCTTCAGGATTCATTGCCATTAAAATCATGTGAGGCCAGAGTATAAAAGTGACTATGCGTTGTGTCACTCGGTGTTTGAATGATGTCTGTGATTCCTCAAACCTTTGTTTGCAATCAAGAAGCATCTATGGAAGTCCTTGTTCTTGCCAGATTTGGATTTAGGAAGTCTCTTAGTTTATGGTGGCGTTGGTTTTAGAAAGTCTGTTAGTGTGATACTTTCACATTTCTCTGTTTTTAGAAAGTATGTTGGTCTATGGTACCTTGACATTTCTTGGTTTTCAGAAAGTCTGTTAGTCTATGGTACTTTCACATTTCTTGGTTTTCAGAAAGTCTGTTAGTCTAATACTTTCACATTTCTTGGTTTTTAGAAAGTCTGTTAGTCTGTGGTACTTTCATATTTCTTGTTTTTTAAAAAGTTTGTGGTACTTTGCATTTCGGAAGTTTGCCGTGACACATTTGCTCTCGGGAATTTTATGTGATACTTTCCGAGAACGTCCGATTCTTTGTGACTTCAGAAAATCTCCTTTCCATATTTTCGTATTCAGGAGAGCGTTGATTTGTAGACAGTTTGGGATGACACTACACTGGTTTTTGTATTCTCTCTGAAGTAGTTCCAAAAGGTTGGGGAATCTATTCATTTATGATATTTGTGTGATGATTTTACCCATTTGGTAGAGTTTGGAGTTGTTTTGCCTTCAGGAAGTTTGCTAACTTTTAATGGTTTTGCCTTCAGGAAGTTTGCTAACTTTTAATGGTTTTGCCTTCAGGAAGTTTGCCAACTTTTAGTAGTTTTGCCTTCAGGAAGTTTGCTAACTTTTAGTAGTTTTGCCTTCAGGAAGTTTGCTACCTTTGAATAGTTTTGCGCTTGAGAAGTTTGCTACCTTTGAATAGTTTTGCCCTTGAGAAGTTTGCTAACTTTTTATAGCTTTGCCTTTGGGAAGTTTGCTAACTTTTAATAGTTTTACCTTCAGGAAGCTTGCTAACTTTTTATAGTTTTGCCTTCAGGAAGTTTGCTCAATTTTAATAGTTTTGCCTTCTGGAAGCCTGTTAGCTTTGGTATCTTGGTTTGCAAGAAACCTGAGTTTGTAAGGTTTTGCTTTGTTAAAAGCTTCTGAGCTTGTTATTTTTTGAATAGGTTAGTTTCTGGTTTTTCTGGAAGTCTGGGTTTCGCATGAGAAATCTTGTTAGTTTGTATTTGTGAGGGTACAAATCTGTTATTTGGGATTTTTGATCTCAAAAGGTTGTCAGTTTGCAATTTGCCTTGTTAGAAAGCCTGTTTCTGATTTTTCTTGGAAGTGTAAGTTTTTTGCCTAAGTTCTTTTCAGTTTCTATTTTTGTGGGTAATTATTCTGTTATTTTGGATTTTTGGGGCAGAGACGTTGTCAGTTTGTGATTCTCCTGCTTAGAAAGTCTGTCAGTTATTGTTTCTGCTAAGGTGTCTTTGGTTTAGAAGAGTTTTTGCTGAGAATGTCTATTTGTGTGGGAGTTATTCTTAGGATTAATAATTACTGGCTTAAATTGCTTAGGTCTCTTGAGTTTTATGCTTAAAGTTTTGCCTAAAAAGTGTTAGTTTGGAAGATTTTGTTGCCTGGAAGGGGTTTGTTTGGAAGTGGTTTGTAAGAGATTTTTGCGTAAAGCTTGTCAGTTCATGAGAGGTTTTTGCCTAAAAGTTCTTGTTTGGAAGAGTTATTTACCCAGAAAGTGTTTAGGTTTTTTGTTTTTTTTTGTCCGTTGCCATATTTCTTGATTTTTTACTTAAGTGTGTCAGTTTGATAGTCACTTTTACTCAAAGTGTTTTAGTTGCAAGTGTTTTTTGTCTATCTTGGTTCTTGAGAGTTTGATAGAGTTTTTTGCCTAGAAAGTGTTTTAGTTGTAAGAATTTTTTCCCAGTGTGTTAATTCTTGAGTTATATTTTTAGGTGTGTGGGTTTGACAGTTTTTTTTTTTTTGCGTAGAAAACTTGTTAGTTTTAGGGTGTGTTCGTGAAAAAAAAAAAAAGACTTTTGATTCACAGGCTTTTGTTTTGCATGGAAATTGTTAGATTGTGATTTTATGGAGGTATCAGTTTTTTTTCTGTGCCGAGGAAGGTTTTGTTTATTGACCTCCCAATATGTCAATCTGGATTTTCTTTTCTTTTTGCACACGAAGAGGAGTTCATTTGCCCACGAATTTGGGAGAGATGGTTTGTTCCCAGAAAGCCTATAAAGGGTTAGTTTGTGATTTTCATTGGAGGTGGATGCTCGTCAGTTTTTAACCTTGGAAGTGGGTTTATTAGATTTCAGTTCTGTGTAGCACTTTGCTTGCAACGTGTTAATATGGGAGATTCTTCTTATCCAGGAAGCATCAGTTATGGAGAATTTTTTGCCCAGAAGGTATGTTAGTTAGGCAAAGTCCTTTGCCTAAAAATTCTGCCATTTCCATGGTGGATTTTGCCTGTCACCAGTCACAAAAATTGATGTTCAGTATGCTTTCGGATATTTTTTATATGAAAGTAACTGCATCGTCAAGAATGAGTTCATTACCGGAGGAAATGCATATTTAGTTAACGGTATTGAGATAAGCATCGGTAATTCCATCTGGACTAATAGTCAAAAATAACACTAATACCTTTCAGCACTCTTAAGTACCAAATGTAAGACTAGTGTAGAATGACATTATTTTTTTATAAACGTCTTAAAGAAGCTTGCCATTGTTATAATGTAAAATGCCACGATTTAAAATATCAAGCAAATAGATACTGAAACTTGGTTTGTCAGCGGTTTAGTATTGGCATTTTAAAGGCAAGTCTTGGGGTACGATGTCTGAATTCAAAGCAGTCATCTTCCATGAAGTTTTTCGTAACGAGTACTCGTTTCAAACAGCAATGTCCATTATTCATTGACCCTGTACAAGTAGATCAATACAAAGTTGTAGTTTTTGGTGTCTTGTAGCCCTCTTCTTGTGGGTAGGCGAAGCAGTAACTTTACTATGTAGGTCCGTTCTAGTGAGCAACATGAAATTGTGGTTTTCTTTTTTAATATTAGACAGCAGTTTGTAGACGTTGCCCTATTCTGCTAATTAAGATAAAGGGAGTCTTTATAGTCTTGTATTTGGTGACCATTATGAAACAACTATTCATAGCCTTGCATTCCTGATCTGTGATCAGTACAGTACTTCCTTTCAAAGACTTGTAAAAACTCGGAAGCTGAAAATTTTGAAAAGAGATCCTAGCCTCAAAACACCCGAAGGAATGCTCCAATCAAGTCCTGGACATTCCTCCCTAATTACCTGCCTATGGGATGGATTTTGCTAGATGTATCACACACAACCTAAACTGGCCTGGTGGTTCACGTGCACGGTGAAGGTTGACGTTAGTCCGACCTGCTGTCCTGCTGGGGGAGGAAGAACGGGGCAGAAGGACATTAGCTTTGCACGTCTCCGACCATTTACCTGACTCAATCACTTACATTGAATGGTGTTAGGCCTATAAGACGAAGTGGTTTGTTTGGGAGGGGGGAGTGCCTCAAGGCGCGCTTGTTCCACCGAAGGGGTTTGGGTCACTTGTCTGCTTTTGGGGAGACTGTATGTGTCGTGGTGTAATTAATTGTTTTTGTTGTAACAAAGACTGGAGGATGATTTGTGATTTGAGATGAAATAAAGTTAATTATCTTTTGTTTGGTTTACTTGTGAAATTCCTGTCATTCTCTTGTTCAGAAAGGCATCTGAGAATATAAATTATTATTCCATACTTAGTAAATGCATCTTGCAGACGAAAGTGTCATGTAAACTGAAAATAGCACCAAATTAAGCGTATGTCCTAAGTTTAAAATTAATTTAAAGTTTATCTCAATTTACTTCTGAATGACTAAATGTTTTGGTGCAAATATGTAAAGTAAGCAAACTTTTAAGAGCAATACGAGACTGCAACAGATTTGACAGCAAGCTCTAAAAGATACTCTAAAAATACAGGAAAGTTCATGCCCACCTATTTTACGAGTTCTGTCAAACTGAACTCTCGCAATGGTTCAAACCAATGCCCCTCTAATCATGGATCTTGGTGTTTTGCAAGTTATGATTAAAAGCATTGCATCAAATTTACGTGGGTGAAGTTAGTTAGGCAAAGGTATTTGAAAGAACGGGATCTAATCATAAAAGCATCGAGTTAAAATGGATTAGCTTAGTTTGAAAAAGTTCATCTAAATGGGACTAAACTGGAAAATAGTCAAGGAATCTGAAGTCATTCTATAGAGCATTTCTACATCGGATGGGTTGTCACAGCAGCATATTTTCTTGCCATATTTTAGTACTTTGCCTTTGGGTCTGATATTAAAATGAGAGCATTTGTGGCTAAATTGAAGTTTCGGTGTTTTTAACTTTGTTATGAACACGTCACAGCTCCAGTTCTGCTACCAATATTGCCCATTTAATATCAAATTTGAAGTATAAATGCAGGACGATGCCGAGGAAATGGCTGCTTAAGGTCTTGAAAAATATACGAAGTTATTTTAGTCAACTCCGTACTGAAAAGAATGAAGTCAGTTTATATACAAATATCTATGAAAATAAAACTAAAATATCCGTATCAATGAATATTTGCAAGTAAATTATCCTCTACAGCTCTATGCCGTCAATTCTGACAGCTACAAAGTCATTGTCAGTTGGGTAATACATCCGAGATAGATATATTATAGTTACCACCCTTTTGCTTATTGTTTCTTTGTTTTCTATGAGATAGAAACCCCATTTTCTATAATAAGACGAGAGAGAGAGAAACCTGTGGTTTCGATCTGAACGAAAACCCAAACCGGAAGCAATGGAACAAGTTTTCTTTTTCGGCCATTATGCTGCGGAACGAAATTTTGGCCTCAAAAGCCTAAAAGATTTCACGCCATGTTTCATGTTCAAGCAACCATTTGTCAGAGTAAAAAAATCACCCCAGCCAAGAGGGTGAACGTAAGCCTTACGCTTGTCCTAGTAGGAACCTTACCAAACCCTCTTTAGACTAACTGTTTTCTTTGGCATTTGAAAGGGTCTAACATACATCAGCCGTGCCATAGAAACTGGATTTCATCTAGGAAAGCTCAAGGGAAGTACTCGAGGCTTTTCTCATCTCTGCAATCAGTTGTCACCTTAGAAAACGGTGCTTTGGGTCGGTTTCAGTGCTGGCAACCGATTGGTTTTGCCTCATGCTGAGGACATCCCTCCTTCGGCCCATTGCAATGCTGGCTCCAAGGAATTAAAAAAAAAAAAAAAATTCATAACGGCTAACCATCCCTCAATATTGTTTGGGTTTAAATAAAAGGGCGTCGGATTATTTTATAGTTTTTATTATCCCTTTCCAGTATACATAAGTTTGCTAATATAAGAACAGCTGCTTCCCTACAATACAGCTACACAAGAACTCACTATACGTAACAGAGTTATACATGACCTTACCGTACAATGACGTCACATTTTCTCTATAAAAGGCATTTCTTGAAGCTTAAGAATTTGCACTTCCTTGCAAAGGATTTACATGCTATAGTCATCACTTTTTTAGCTCAGTTTGCTCTCAATCGTCTTTCCCTCATACCTTCAGTATTTGCCTTTATTGTATTATGTTACTTCAGCTTAAATTCCTTCTTGCTTTCTTTTATTACCTCTGAAAACTTCTGATATTCATTGCTTTGTCAACTTACCCTTATATATCGGCTTTCTATTTATACTTCGGCGTACTTCTATCAGTCATCTGTGAGACTCCTGTTGTATCTTATGCATTTAAACTTGGCATCATTTTATCTGGTTACTTTTAGCTTGACGCTTCACAAAGACTTACAACTCTCCAATAAGAGTTGAGTTTTTACCCATGAGTGTTTCCCTAACACTACAGTACAGCAGACAAAATAGAGAGAGAGAGAGAGAGTGTGTTTATCATAGTGTTTTACCACTATACAACGATAGAATTACAAGAAACAATTACGATGAACACAAACTAGGTCACTGAGAGAGAGAGAGAGAGAGAGAGAGAGAGAATTGAAATGTCAGTTTTTATCAGACTTCTATGAAACAATTACGATGACTACAACCTAGCTCACTGAGAGAGAGAGAGAGAGAGAGAGAGTTTATCATAGTGTTTTTACCACTATTAAACGATAGAATTACAAGAAACAATTACGATGAACACAAACTAGGTCACTGAGAGAGAGAGAGAGAGAGAGAGAGAGAGAATGTCAGTTTTTATCAGACTTCTATGAAACAATTACGATGACTACAAACTAGCTCACTGAGAGAGAGAGAGAGAGAGAGAGAAAATTGATATGTCAGTTTTTATCAGACTACTATGAAACAATTACGATGACTACAAACTAGCTCACTGAGAGAGAGAGAGAGAGAGAGAGAGAGTTTTAAATGTCAGTTTTTACCAGACTTCTATAAAACAATTACGAGGAATACAAACTAGCTCACTGAGAGAGACAGAGAGAATATTTTAGATGTTCGTTTTTACCAGACTTCTAAGAAACATTTGCGAGGAATACAAACCAGCTCATTTTTACCAGATTTCTATGAAACAATTACGAGGAATACGAACTAGCTCACTGGAGAGAGAGAGAGAGAGAGAGAGAGAGAGAGAGAGACAACATATCTAATGCTAATAAATAAAACACAAGATTTTTATTTTCTAAAAAAAAGTCAAATATAACACATTCACAATTTTTACAAACCCAAAAACAATTTTCAGTTACATAACTGTAAGTGTAATAAAAATGCCAAAAAATCTGAATCATTTTACACATTCTGTAATTATATAGTAAACAGCTTTTTATCTTACACACAGAAGACATCCAACATCTTTTTTCACTACACGCAGCATCAGAATGGAAAGGCTGTCTACATCCCAGTCACTTGCTGAATGAGACTTTAAACACTATTTCTTTGAGAGAGAGAGAGAGAGAGAGAGAGAGAGAGAGATAAATCTCTAGAATTATGATGCAGTTTAAAGGGATCACTGAGTTACCATCTCCCTCTCATGTGGCCCATCTAAAGGATCTGCTGTCAAGTGAGAGGTGAAAATTTTAGCAAACAGAATGAACTGCCAAGAGAGAAAAAAACAGCAATGGATCCATAACAACCAGCACAAAGAGAGAGAGAGAGAGAGAGAGAGAGAGAGAGAGAGGTCCCTTCCACAAGGCTAAAAACCCTGGGATCTATCCTGCCTAGTATTTCACCGTCACAAACAACCCTAAAAACTTTTATTCTTTTGGAAACAAAATTATTTTTCTTATATTAACCCAACACCTTAACCTACCTTATTCATATGTAATGCTAAGTCTCAGACACTAAAACCCCCTGAAGATGAAAATAGGAACAGCCGAGTCCAGAAAGTTGTACATTCAAGGAAGAAATATATATATAACTCAGGCCATAAGCCAAGCACTGGGACCTATGAGGTTGTTCATTGTCGAAAGGGAAATTGGAGAGTAAAAAGGTTTTACAGGTGTAACAGGAGGAAAACCTCACAGTTTCACCAGGAAATAAATGTTAAGAGGGTGGAAAGTAAGACGGAAGAACAAAAATAAGAATAGAGGAGCAGTCAAAAGAAAGGGGGTTGCAGCTGGGGACCAAAGGGATGCTGCAAAGAACTTCAAGTAATGCCTACAGTGCACCACGTGAGGTGCAATAATGACACTACCCTCCTACGGCACATTCAATCTGGGGACTTAAGGTTACTGATGAATTTGTTCTTGAAGAAATATATTAAATCTTGTTTAATATCTAATACAGGTTGGTTGTTGGAAGGTGAACAATCACTACTGTATAAAGATTTATTTGATTTTGTGTCGACCTGCATTCTCTGTTTCAGGGATCGGGTCAAGTCGGGTATTCATCAAACAGCTGTGAGTGACGAGTGTGAACAATTTGATGATGGGGTAATATTACTCCAGTGTGGCATTCCTTTTGCGATACAGGACACCAAAATACAATTTATTAAGTCTGCTCTAATGCCACTGATAGTCAACACATTTTTCCTTGCAGATACAACTGCAAAAGAGCCAAGGAATCAGGAGAAGGACAATCTAGTTACAAGTAACTGATTTGTGATTGAAAACAATGTCAATTGTTATTCACAAACCTATTGCTTTACCCTAATCAGGATGCTGAGTTGCTGCAGTGCCAACCAGGTGAAAGGCTCCTGAGAAAACCAAGGGGGCTCCCTGGATAGTGAGGAATAGAGAAACTCAAAATTCCAAAGGCAAAAGGAGTCAGGAGCTGGGCTGCAATTCTTCCAAAACAAGCAGATAACTTCTGGAAGCGTGACAGATGGAAACCTCAGCTGACTGCTGATATAGAAACTTCCCCTGTTATAGCTGCTGGGCTAAAGTAACTGAAGCATCTCTACCGGTAGTGCACCTCAGAGAATAGCCTGAGAAATTCCATGTGCAGAAGTTGAAACTGAACAAGATTTTTTTACTTAACTAATCAGAAGCAAGCATAAATGACAACTGTAACTCACTGAAATGCAGGATTTTTAACCAAATTTCAGAAGAAGAGACCAACCCTAAAGTGAATCTTGCTAAAAGCCTACAGACCACCTACAGTGAGAGTTCCAGCTGAGAATCTGCAAAGCCACTGCTAACCTAATATGACAAAGCAAACACTGACATAAAAATTCTTATCGTGATGATGATCTATAACCTCAAAGGAAACTGCACACAGGCCAGCTACTGGTGTTCTCATTTTTGCTTCTAGTGGATTATAGTGTCTAAAAAGTCACACAAAGAAGGCCAGGTTAAAGTAATGCTTGTAAAAGGCAGAAGCAAATACTATACAAAGAAGCATTTTAAGGAGAAGTTGATAAAATTTGCTGCTGGTCCTCAAAGAAACAATCTTAAAACCAAGGTACAAATACTTGTACTGTGTATACCTTGACCTATTCTTGACAGTTAATAATAACAGCCTTCAAAAAACAATGATCATTGATACATTACCACTTTTGACTACTCATATCTCAAAATATTCACACTATAAAACTAGTAAAAAAAACCCACAAAAATTAAGTTTGTCATCGTTGACAAAATTAAACATTAATATGTAAAAAATCAACTAACATTTCTTCTTAACAGAGTAATCATTAGTCATGGCCACTATTTTTAATTGCATTTAAGTAATGAAAAATAAATTACAATACCATTACAGTAATTGTGTTCCTTTAACTAAAAAATAAAAGGTAGAACAGAAGTGCCAAAATGTGCAACAAAATGATGCAAATGAAAATGTTAAAATAAGTATATGCTGTTAAAAATGAAATTACAAAAACCTGAGAAAATTAATCACTCCATCACTAAAATATATGAAAAGGCACTGTAACAATTCTGATGTACATTATTTCAACAAAACCACAAAGTCACCTTGCTAGAACCCCACACACACTTTGCCCGAGGATACATTCTTAAATTATTACAACCTGTGATAAATTATTACAACATGAGGCAGATTACTACAAACTGAGGTACACTGTTGAAATGAGGCAGATTACACCAATCACTGGAACAAAACACCTGACTGTCCTAGGGGCTGAGTAGTTTGACAACATTGCTGGACAGAAGGGATATAAAAACTCTTGAATTTTCAACTCAACATTATGATTTAACATTCTTAAAAACATTAGCTTCACTTTTCTCCAATAGGGAACTAAAGGCCAACAGACGATGCCTACCATAAAACCGGCAAGGCTACGTAATCTTTGAGAATAAAAGATTGTACTATGTACAATAAATATCAAAAAAGAAAATTTAAAATCAAACAAGGCCAAGCTGAAAAGTAAAAGGTATACAGCAATGCATTTGAGGTCAAAGGGAGACTGAAGAGAACCTTTAGTACCATCTACAGCAAGTGATGCATGTTACACTTTAACTGGTAGACCCATACATGGGTGCCGCAGATAAAAAACAAGTTACTGCTGTCAGCCAAGAACCAGCAAGACAGCAGAGAGCTAATGACCTGAGCAACCTCCTCAAGCATTCTTCGATAAAGACCAAGGGTCAGAAGAACACAGAAATAAGTGGAGACTTTGAATTCTGGAGAGAATAAGAGGAGGAGGAGGAGCGAGAAAAAGAGGCAGGTGGCAAGGAAAAGACGATGCTGTGGTGGACATAGCATCAGAGAAAGGACCTGTTTAGAATAACATAGCAGTAAAGAAAACACGAATAAGATGTGCAAGGGAAAAAGTATAAGGAGGAGGCAAGGTAGAACAGTAAAGGCAGTGCTCCAAGATTCTTCTGGGAAGATAAAGAATATGAACTGGAGAATGCTGATATAATAAAGGGATCAATTATGAATGCAACATCTGAAGGGTCTAGGAGAATCTTGCAAATGTCAATAAAGCAGCAAGAGAATTAATCATTAAGAAATCAACCAGAATTACATGGATAAAAATGCCTATTCAAAACCTGGCAGACATTACACGCATATAGAACAAGTCTGAAAGGCCATTAACTATCAGGACAGCATATCCTATGTGGAACAGATGTAATGGAAATAAATAATTACCAACATATACATCTGCCAATGCATATACAATACATGAGTGTAACCAACATTCTGGTCACAAAAAGGAAAGAAGTGCAAGGTACTTTAAGGCAGCACTATAGGGGGGATGGGACCAGCAGAATGAGAAGAAAGATCATACAAATCATATGTAAAGGTTAAGGCCACTCACGATAATCAGCAAAACACGGAGGAGGAGGAGGAGGAGGAGGAGGAGGAGGAGGAGGAGGAGGAGGAGGAGGAGGAGGAGGAGGAGGAGGAGGAGGAGGACTGCTGAAACAGTGTGCTCAAGTGTGAGTGATGGAATTAATGTTAAAAAATCTTTAAATATTAATGGCTACATAAGAAGCAACATGCAAGAAATGGGAGTTATATGTTAATATATCTTGAGAAAACACTGAACAGAATACTCAATGAAGCAATTAGATTGGGACTTACATGGACAAAGGGCACAAGAAGGACTTACTGAATAAATGTTGGAACTTTATCATGGTATTCGCGCTTGCGTGAATATAGTGGTAAAAACAACCAGCAAATTTGAGATACACATTGGTGTCCATCACAGATCAGCACAGGGGCCACCACCACCATTAATCGTAGTCATAGAGGAAGTTACAGAGCAATGGTGTTAATAACACCTGTGTCAGAGAAAGGGGTCTTATATACTGTTTGAAAAATGGAAGACTGGAAAGGAGAGCTGAAGACTGAAAAACGAAGCAGGCAAAACTAAGTTTACGATGATGGAAAGGAGGCTAGGGGCAAGGCATAGTCTGAAATTACATGGGAATTCTAGCTGAAAATGAAATAGGTATAAGACAATGGAAAGAAAAACCTTCAAACACCTAACCTCATATGAGGAACACCTGATGTAAGAATGTCAATGAAGATGTGTACGATGAGTACAAAACCTGGTGTAAGAATGTCAATAGATATGTAAGATGAGTACAATACACACTTGGAAATTATTCCAAAGTTATCATTTATAGGAGAGACATACTGGTGATCTTAGAACTGACTTGGAGTAAATCCCAGCAGGAGGTAAAATCTGAGCCCCAGAAATAAATAGTATTAAAAATTCTCTACAGTATATATCCCTTCAGTCCCAGATGCATTGTTCTCTGTCTCTATTCTTCACCAGTTCCCTTTGGTCTCTTCTCAGCAGTCTAATTTCTGTAACAGTTACCTCAGACCACTTGCAGTTTTTAATCAAGACAATCCATAGGAGAAAGTCCAGTGAGATCCAAGACCACTGATGATGAGGCATCGTGTAACCTGTAATGAAGAAAATGACAATTATATCATGTTCTGACTACCACCTTCTCTTTCTGTTTAGTACAACTGTCTTTGAATATGAACCCTCATGTTCAGAACTCTCCCTGCATATAAAATGGTACAAAGACATCACCAACACCAAAGAGAAAAGGTTTGAAATACCTCCATTCATACAATACACGGTCCTCTTGTTATACTTCTGCCTAATACTCAAAGGAGAACAGTTATTTGCTTCAGGGGAAGAGAGAACTGCATATAGTTTAATCCCAAGTAAGTGATTATATCGAACGATTCTTAGTTTGGCTTAAATTGCCTGTGTGGTTTGGGGGACCAGTGTTTCATAGTATGTATAATGTTGCTTTTTCTTCTTAAAAGGAAATAGCACACCCAAAAATGTTAAAATACTTTCACTTAATATCCAGCATCCTGCAAAAAAAAAAAAAAAAAAAAAAACACGCACCCATGCAAGTTCCCTGTAACTTGAATGTGTCTCCTGCCAGAGCTCTGTCTGATATAGAAAAGTATCATAATTTACAATCCATTTATCATCTGTATAAGATTGTGACGCCATATTGCATCCAGAATTCTCCTCTAAGGAAAGTGTTCACATGGGAATAACTTTAACACCCAAGGTATTAAAATTATATGGCAGTACCTGTAATACAGTACAGTATTTAGCTTTATATACTGTACTGTACTTATTCTCCCCCCCCCCTTCTAGTTCTCATAATTCCTTTTAGGGGCTTTTTTCCTAGTAAACACAAAAATTGCTGTAAAATCCAAAACCTGATTTTGGACACCATCCATTCATGGGCTAACTAACTTTTTTGTTTTATTTTGGTAAAACTGAAGAGTGCTACCGCACCCCTTAGGTTCTGCAACTATCAGTTTATGTGGAAAATGTGGGCAGTGTTTCGTGCCAGCCCCTTGAGGATGAATGTAAAAACATAAGCAGAAGATGGTATACACAAGCAGAGGACATGAACAAAAGGCAGTAAGTACCTATTCAGTAACACAAACATACATTTACCTGTGTTTGGAATATATATAATTTCAAGAAAAAAACTTACTCCATGGATTTGCAAATAAGGTTGAAATCTCTGAGAGCATCTTGAAAGCTCTGGAAACAGAGCTCCATCAACTCCTACAATGGCAGGCATGCTTGACTCAACTCCACAGTGTGATGACTTGTGGTGGAAGACCTGATATAAATTAGACATTTTCAGTAACCTTGAACTGCAATGCAAACCAGAGTATCCTTCAAAATAAACTCAGGGAATAGTTTAGCTCAGTTTGTTATCTAAAACTTAATGCTTTGGATGATTATGAGTATATGAATCTTAGGCTGTCATGCCAAGCACTGAGGTACTTCAAAGATGGACAATGGGGTCAATAACATCCCTTGGCAATGAACGCTTATGGCACAGAAAATTTATTCTTGGGCACCATCTTGTCATAGCAAAATCAAAAAAGCAACCCACCATATCCTTTTCTTTATTTCTGACAAACCTAAAGGGTGTTTACGGGATGATAATACAATTAAAACCTATGGGTATATAAAGGCCAGTGGATTAAATTCTCATTTAATTCTTCTTCTAACTTTTGCATTTTAATTCTTTCAAATCTAACTCACTCTTCTGGAAAAGTTGAACAGCTCCTTCAAAATACCTTCTGGTAAGAGTAAAACGTTTCTAGAGTCTGTCATGAAAACCCCATTAAATTCTGTCATTCTTCACTTTGTTTTAGACCTTTTACACTCATACTTCCCTTCCCCCAACAAAGATTAACAGTCTACCCGAAGCATAAGTTCTATGCTACTGTCCTCAACTGAAAAATCAAGAAACTGCTGAAAAAGCTGGTTTACATATAGTATCTGGCTAAGCATCAATGTTCAAAATTACATTTCTCCTCTTTTCATCTATGGCCCTCTACTCCATCCATAATCTAACTGGTTCAGCTAAAGAGAAAGTATTACTGTCCACT
This sequence comes from Macrobrachium rosenbergii, assembly GCA_039081455.1. Lineage (NCBI taxonomy): Eukaryota > Metazoa > Arthropoda > Malacostraca > Decapoda > Palaemonidae > Macrobrachium > Macrobrachium rosenbergii. Next base: position 20,814 of record JANJGK010005610.1, on the reverse strand, counting down.
ACAAGAGCCCTTCTCTATACCTAGTCTCGAGGAATAAACAATGATAAAAAAAAATACTGTAATACAATAAAAAGACCTCCCTCAATATTTGTACTCCCCTTAATGTCACACTGCTTTTAGTCCACTAAGATGAAACCTAGTATGGAGGCTCATGTAACCACCTCTAAGGGTGAGGAGGCAAGGAATCCACCAGCACCCACCTTCAAATCTGACTGGCTAAATATTGTTCAAGTCCTTGGCAGTTAATGACTAAGAGAACAATCTGATAGAATACATGGGGAAAATATACCAGACATGTATAATAAATTAGCAAGACATCTGGCAGAAAATAAAAAACACAATATCATAAATTCAAGCAATGTACTAAAAGATCTGAAAGGTCAGTCTGGGAGACTGTCATTACTTAATAAGGAACTAATGATTCTTGGAGATAACTATCCAAAGAAGCATTGTATCTCTTACCCAGTCTAACAAAATACCCCAAAAAGGAAGGCAAAACCACTACAGCAATATTCTCTAAGCACACAGTCTAAAATGACTGAGCGCTTTCTATAGCCTAACCCCTCAGCTTCAGCTTCACGTAAATTCTAAAAACAACAAGACACTCTACGCATCACCATAGTGACATCACCTACATTTCCTTCTATGTACTAAACCTTCCACTTGAGGCATAAAAGTAACCTCCACTTGACCTGATCATCAGAGCATGAATGTCCAACTTCAAGTACATAAGCAGTGGCACACATACCAGATGTATAATATTGTATGATTAACTCTTTCAGTGGCACAGTCAAATTTATTTGAATTTGGACTTTTTCATTGTTTAATGAAAAGGGCTTAACAAATTTTGCTCAGTAGTCAATACAAATTGTACCAAGTAACAAATTTTGTTCAGTTGTAAAGCTGGAAAATAAAAAGATTAAGAATTCACCAATGGAAAGAATATTTGTTTGTGGTAAGACATACATGAAATGATTAACCAAGAAAGTACCAGATTTGAAAATGGTATAAAGAGCAGTGGAACGGAGAGAGAGAGAGAGAGAGAGAGAGAGAGAGAGAAATATGATGCAATCATATTAACAGGAATAACTACTTCAGCAAGCAAATCTTTTAATTCCATTCATAATGCAATGTTCCACACCTAACTGACAGTTAGCAGGTCAATAATTCAATATGCTTAATATCATACCAGAGTGTGACGGGCAAAACTACTGTACTATGAGGGAAGGAGAAAGTCTTTGTAAGTTGTGAGTACATTTCCTTTCCCTTTCTGACAAAACATGTTCAGGCAAATAGTTGTGGAGCCTTGTCATTCATAACAACACCAAGAGTACATCTAGAAGGTGTGAAAGTAAAATTAAATCCTCTTGAAGGCCATACAACTGGATTTTAGAGCAAGCTCATGGAAACCATTCCTGAGTTCCTTTACAGCTGACACGCTTAAACAAAAATGTTGAGTTGAAGTGTGAGCCTGCATTAAATGTGTAGATAATAACTTCACTTTGAATCTCCAACAAATGCAAATGGCCTTGCAGAGGCTGTCATATGAAAGTGTTAATCCTTGCAAATCATGAAGCTTGATGATCAGTCCTTAAAAACCAAGAGCCCCTGAGATCAAGTGCTAATACAAGAGGTGGAACTCACAGCAATCTCTGGTCAGGGCATCTTCCCAGGCTACGTGTCTAAATTCAGATGAGTAGGCACATAAGGACTGAACTGTGTACCAGTCCTCATATACAATGGGGTAATTACAGTACCTTAAACACAGCCATAATTAAGCAATAACAGAGCACAGCAGAAAAGTTAATGGAAACAATCACTAACCTAATGCACGAACTATCAGGGAATACCACAACTCTCAACTTGCTGTAAGATCTTCACAAAGCTTTCAGGGATACACAAGATCTAAACATACAAAATAAAGCAATAGGTTACCAACTCCAATAAAAGGCATAACTTTATCAGCAATGATCACATTTTTCTTAGTTCCATTTTCCAAAACACATGGAAGGCACTCTCCTCAAACTGTTCACATCCTTTCATCTAGTGTGTAGAATCCCCCGAAATAACACCTTCCATGCTATTAACTAGAGTCTCTAGCCAGAGCTCCATCTGATAAATCAGTACTGCATATCATATTATACAGTCTCCATACATCATTTGTAAAAGAATGTGCCACTGTTGTACCCAGATGTCCTCTGAGAAAAGTGTTCACTATTGGAATAATCTCACAACAACAAAAAAGCCAGATCAAAACTATGTAACAGTCATACACAGCTTCATGTATTGTACTGTACTTATCATTAATTCCCTTCCTAGTTCTCAAGTTTCCTTCAACGGGCTTTTTCTGCAAGTGCTCTTTACCACAAACATACATCTACCTAGACTACAAATACTAACTTGAAAATAACCTTACCAGATGACTTTGGTAAATACAGTCGAAATTAATCTTGAATGACTTCATATGCTCCTTCCCCTTCTTTGTACGACCTTAAACCCCTCTTCCTATGGGGTTGGCCACTCCAGTTTATCACCCATCTCTACAGAAATCTATCTTGAGCATTGGCATGTTCTGCACCCAGCGATCTGATGTCTCTCACCAACTTCTTCTACCCTCCATGGCCATATCATGCTAAAGTGTCCTGACAAGTAGAAAAAAAGTACCCATTTTAGAAACATCAGAAATTGAATATACCTGTTAAATAGAAGCCCATTTGCCCATGCCAGACCTGGGCACCAATAAATCTAGAAACTAATATGCTAGGAATTAGAGTTATAAGTTTTTACCAAGTTCACATTTCTATATTAATATACAGGAAGTTTTCAACTTATATGAAGGCATGTCATTAAACGATTCTGTCAGTTGCTCTTATATCAAATAAATATCAGAAGTAATGCAAAAATGTAAAGCATATTAACAAAGATAAGCAATTGCTATATGATAATAAAATATTAGAAAATTAGGGACTTGGTTTCCACCTATCTGTCACAAACAGTGCAAAGGCGAGTCCACACTGCAATAAAACATTGTATGCAATAAGTTTCTGACAAGAGTTTCATGAAGTTTTACTGGAATGTGTGTAATGCACCTTACCTAACCAGTTACACAAGATACAACAGTGGTATCTTATCACCCCAAAGGCAGCTGCTTAAACTTCAGTAAGATAAAAGTACTTTAACTATTAATAACACAGTTTCTATGATAAAATGTTAATTGGCTTCATATGAACTACTAGGGACATTTGTAAACACACAGACAGTCAGGCAAAGAATATCAGTATCTTTAAGTTTAAAAAGATAAGACTTGTATTCATGGCTTATTCCACTGCACAATGCTGAAAACAGTTCCATTGTCGCACCACTGATATATATAACCAAGTAAATGGGTAAATAGTGTTTATACTACTAGGCTACCCCTACCAGGAAGCTCTGAGGTAAATATACATATGGCATACAGACCTCATGGCTTTGTGCGTAGTATACAACCCAGCAGTAGTTTTAAACACACGAATGTAATCTCTGAGCTGGTACAGTTAGCATACACAAAAATTGCTGTAAAATCCAAAACCTGATTTTGAAAACCATCCATTCATGGGCTAACTAACATCTTTTGGGGGTAAAACTGAAGATCGCTACCGCACCCCTCTGGTTCTGTAACTACCAGTTTACGTGGAAAATGCACGCCGTGTTTAGTGCCAGCCTTTGGAGATGAATGTAAAAACATAAGCAAAAGATGGTATACAAAAGCAGAGGACATAAACAAAAGCCAGTATTTATTCTGGTCGGTGACTGTCAAGAACCTGGTCGTGGTAGTAGCCCAGCCTTAAGTTTTACCTTTTATTTATGTGTAGGCCAAGTTTAGAGTGCATGCAAATAAAAATTTTACAGATTTTTGGTTCACTTGCATTTTAATATTTCAAACAATTCAGGGTAAAAGTTCGTTTGCAGTCCAAACTCCAATTCCACGAGGGCTAGTACTAAACACAACGAAACAGTGATTCATCTACACTGTTTCACCGTGTTTAGTATTAGAGCCTGGGGGGTCAAATGTATTTCGTCGTGTTTAGTACTAGCCCCTGGGGGATCAAATGTCCCTTCAGATGTTCCTAAGTGTATTTCACAAAATTGAAACGGTAGAACTATATGGTAGCTCCGTGGCGGCGACAGCCTTCTAACTCAACTTTTTCTACAGTTTTTTGGTTGCTAATTATGAATTGACCTTTAATTTTTGGCGCTCGAGTGTAATTAACCTGTAATTGACCCCTGAAGTTCATCACACAAGGGGTTTCCAAACGCAATCTTCACAGGACAGAGCACGGGTACGTCTTTTTTGGACAGTTCATATCCCATTTGGCAGTGCAATAACTTGTTAACATATGGGTAACCCCCCACGGAGCCAGTACTAAACACAGCAAAGGGATATTCCATTTGGCCGACAACAAACAGATGCACCGCCAGTATCAGAAGCCCTAAAAGTGTAGAAAACACCAGTTGAAAAGGCAAAAACAGGCACGGAGCTAATATATAAAATTACCATTGAAACTCAGAAAAAATCCTCAATTATTCATATTTAATTTAATTATTTCATTTTTTTATGAAGATTGAAAAGATATAATAAAAGGTCGAGTAGGGATGATCGGAACGGACACGAACATTACCCCATTCAGAGGTTCTAGGATAACCTGTTCCCCTTCCTAAACTCAATGTTTCCCTCGACCTTAGGCTACTCAGTTCTTACCTACACAAGCCATTAGGCGAGGTTGCTATTATAGTGTACGACTGTTCACTATCAGTCTCTGGAAAATTGACAGAATTATTAGAGAAGGCAATAAAATACCAACACTATGAAATTGATGGCCTTTACGAGGTTCCTGGTTATGGCTTTGAAACCTGCGGGTTGGGCATGGGGGGGGGGGGGGGGAGTTTGCACCCTAGGGTACGATGGGCCTACGATGGGTTAAGACTGATATTTCGGGTAAGGCTATACCCACAATACCCACCTCTCAGGGTTACTGTGTGGTTGAGGTCATCCTAAAATAACCTGATCAATAAAGGTCGACCTGGGGCATAAGGCCTTAGGGTATGCCACACAAATGACAATAGAAGTGGTCCCACAGACTTAATCACTGATGATTATCCAATATCAGCTTTGAAATAACGCGAATGCCCTATTAGAAAAGGTAAGGGTCTCCCATACCCATACCCTGGGGCTAAAATCTCTCCAAAAATCCCCAATACCTGACGGAGGGCAGGGGTCTTGCCTTGCTTGTGAAGGCAGCTACCCAAAAGATCCTTCATAAATCTTTCGTTCCTAAACGACGCCTGCATCTAATTCCCGTAATTAATACTCAGTAATACTCACCTGGAATCAAATTACGATCCCGTCTTCTCGAATGAACAAAACAAAGACGAAAAACAGATGATAACCGGGGAAGAGCGTAACACACAAACACCGCCTCCCTTCGCCGGTCATTTTGTAAACAACGGTGGAGGAGGACCAAGATGCCACGAGGGAAGTCAAATTTTTATTTTATTAAAAGCTCGTGAGTATATTTATTTGAGCGCGCGTGCGAGCGTGCAATCAATTAAATATACCCAAAACTTTTAACTTTGTGTGCTTTTATACGTTTTCGTGAGGTTAATTTTAAACGCAAGGGGGTTCTAATGGTTTATTTAATGACTGCTGGCAACTTCCAACGGTACTCGACAATGGTTCTCTTCTCATAAGGCAAGAATAACCTCATGAACACTATCTTTTATTCAGTGCGTTTTTGTTTGCGATATATATAAAAGCGTAAACGAGTAAATAAATAAATAAATAAATATCTGGGATAAATACAGCGAATAACGATGACGTCTACAACCGCCGACCAGAGCATATCCAAGCCGAGAGAGAGAGAGAGAGAGAGAGAGAGAGAGAGAGAGAGAGAGAGAGAGAGAGAGAGAGAGAGAGAGAGAGAGAGAGCCTAACTCTCCTTGGCAAAGCGTCTTACTTCATACTGTACATAATACACAAGTCAGGATAAAATACTAACAATACGAAATACGCATAGGGCATAGAATCCAAAAACTGGTGGACAAAGAAATTTTTAATAGTAATAAAAAAAAAAATAACATTGAATATTCTCTGTAACGGCTCTTCTGTGAAGAATAGCAGTAGGAACGAGGGGTTTAACCTTTGTAACAGCTCAGTGACAGTGACAGACAGACAATATTGACTGTGACAGACACAGACCAGACTGACAGACAATATTGCTTGTGACAGACAGACAGACAGTCAATACTGATTGTGACAGACACAGACCAACAGGCAAGATTGCTTGTGACACTGACATACAGACAGACAATATCGATTGTGACAGACACACACCGACAGACAAGATTGCTTGTGACAAAGACAGACTGACAGGTAAGACTGCTGGTGACAGACAGGCAGGCAGAAGTGCTTGTGACAGAGACAGACAGTAAAGATTGATTTTAACAGACAGGCAGACCGGACACTTGTGACAGGGCAGACAGACAGGACTGCTTGTGAGAGACACAGACAAGGTAGCTTATGACAGAGGTAGACAAGAAGACAGACAGCACTGGCTATAACAGACACAGACAGACACGACTGCTGGTGAGAGAGAGAGAGTTGTTCTCAATCTCTCTCTCTCAATATGATTTGGACAGTGTTCATTTATAACAAGTTTCCTTTTTAAAAGTCCTCAAATCAGAAGATGAAAGTGTTTGCAAACTTTACATTCGTCTGGAGTAGACATAGGCCTAGGTAGCCATGACTTCATGACTTCCCCATTCATTACTAGTGAAATTGCTTTCTTCCTGTCGTAATAATAATAATAATAATAATAATAATAATAATAATAATAATAATAATAATAATAATAATAATAAGAGAGAGTCCAATCACCAACGTAGGTATTTGGTGGATGTGACATACGCACAGCTTTTAGCTAGCTGGTGATTGGTTGAAATCAGTGTTTCCGATATCGTCTGCGTACTGTGATAAAAAGACAAGCTTCATCCTCAGTAATCATCCGAATGCTTATATATACAAAGAACCCTCACACAAGCTGATATAAATCATGAGCATAGCAATTTATTTCGATAATATCACAATACAAGCACACGAAAGATGAACTTGTATCATATAGCCTACGGCCTACGCCAATCAAACACAAACGAACGATGAGGTTTCAATACGTATGCTTTTTCTCACTCTAAATAAAAAGACATCTGGCTATGCGAGTGCCAATAAAAGGAATTGTAATCATTTCTTACGAGTAAATTACCTGAATAGGGAATATGCGAAATCGCGTGAAATATTGTTGTCTATGGAAGGAGCAACCACCTCAACATTGATTTACTTGATGCATGACAGTGGTATCGTAGTTTTCTTCCAGAATACCTTGCTGATTTATATGATTTCTCCTTGAGCATTCAAATCATTATAACAACTCAGTGACTGGGCAATTTCAGGAGTATTGTAACAAATGACATATCGAGCAAAGTTTGCAATCTCACCGAGTTCCCGTCATCCACTGTGTTGATGACATGTGTCCGCGTAAGAGGCTAGCCTAGACTTCCTTTTTCAACGAAGGCATTGGAATGACACTTACATAGAATGAATAAATCAAGGTTACAATCTGAAAGTAGTTTTGATTGATATGAAATGAACGAGTGCTTAAAAGCAGGCCAGTAAAATTAGATATCTGATGACTAGGCCTATCGTTCGCTTGCCAAGCTTCGTGTTCTGGAGGTCAACATCAATAAAGGTCACTTTTCCAGTTTACGGATGTGGATATAACTTTGGTACCATAGTAAAGTTTATTTTCATATTCATTCAATGAAATTGTACAAAGAACAAATTTTGAGCGATAAGGAAACCTTGTGATCTGTAATGTTTGTGGACACAGGTCCAAGTGCAGCCTTGGGTATACCCAGTGAGATAAAGCATAATTCTTGAAACCCATCGTTCGTCTGTGTCTGATCTGAGCAGACTGTTTTACACAAGCTCGTCTTCCGTGCGCCTCTACTCTCATATCATCGATACAAATTTGCATTGTTATGATTTGTATAAGAAGGTTTGAGGGTTCTTTGTATAGATCAATATTCGAATACGTTACCGAAGAAATAAGTGTAATATTTATCACAGTACGTCAACGATGTCGGACACGTTAACTGTCAGACAATGCTGCTTATGCGCATTGCCACATCTTCACCCGTGAGTGGACAGATGAAATGACAGCGACTATAATTATTAGTTCTGGCCTTAAAATCCGGTATATGAATCCCGCTAACAAATACACACAGACACACACAAACGCATACAAAAGGTGCACGTATCATGAGCATTTTGGTCTTTATCTCCGTAGCTATAATACCGATAGATACGAATTCCAGTCTAGGCCTATTCCTAAATCCGTTACTTGAGGTGGAAATTCTATAGATATTTAGAGGATTTAGAAAAGATTTAACTCGAGGATTATTTCCTTACGTAACTGAATGATAAAAGCAAGTTATACATTAGACTACATTCTTGTTCAACGGTCTGTTCGACCCGACATAATATACAGGTCTAGGTCATCATCTTCGTCTCTCTTAAACCAACCTGAGTCACCTGCTGTCGTTACGTATTTAAATATAAACCCGTATCTTAACAAGATAAAAACCAACCGTTAAACCTCACTTGTTTAAATCAAACCGGATTTGTCAAACCTCACGCATGATAAAGTTTGGTTTTGAAGGAAAAAAGAAATGTTTCTTTTTATATACTGAGACATCAGTCTAATACCTTACGTCATTAGTTCCCGCCTTCGTTCTATGGCCTCCTTTTCTGGTTCCTGGTGCTCGACTGACTGGCTTTGGCCTCGTCTTCTGATATAGTCAACAGACTATAAGTGGTCCTTACTTTTATACTTTAATGAAGTTATTCCTAAAAACACCTTAGTTCTTAAGACTAGGACTTGATAAGTACTTAAATCAAGTTGAAGTCAGGGTCAATGTATGGCATACGAACGCAATGTTCGTCAGTTTTTTTTCTGAGCCACCCTGTCATTCTAGCCTCGCACAGGCACAACAATCACCCTGTGATGGAGGACGCCTAGCCTTGGACAGGCCTCAATGAGCCAGCAGATGATTTGAATTAAAAACAGAAAAAAGCCTCGCAAGAAGCCGCCATCTGCAGGGGCAGGTGCGAGGCTAGAAAGCAAATCTCACTAGGTTCAGTGCGCCCATATGGCTTCCGTTTTCTGTCGCGCCTCGTTCAGTTCCGATTCCCTCGAGGACAGGCAACGGAAATTCCTTTAGGGAATCTTGAGACTGATTCTATGAAAGGAACCAATGGCGATTATTAATGGAAAATATCGGAACAAGCGTCAAAAGGCGCCTAAATTCGTCGTTTGGATCGAAGGTCTTTGAAAGTCTGACGATGTGAAGAATAATAAAACTGCATTTCGTGTCATGGCGGTTGGGAGATGAGAAGCATAATAAACATACCACTTTCAATCCTTCCTCTTTCCTCCCGACACTGAATGTGTTCTCTCTCTCTCTCTCCTCTCTCTCTCTCTCTCTTAAAAACCGCCTCGAGTGTTTGCTTTTACTTTAGTGAAAAACAACAAACCACAAGTAAATACTTTAAGGAGAGAGAGAGAGAGAATTTGTTATGAAAAGAATGTAACTCCACTAGCAAACATAAATGCTGTAACTATCACTTTTAGGCCTAGTGTCTTCAATTTTGTACATATAAAACCTATGTCTGTTCACAGCTGTAGTTATTGTGAAATATTCAATGAATTTTGACGAATTATTTAATATTTTTTTGTTTAAATTTCCGTTCCTCATGTTTATCCATCGAAGCTTTCGTTCAAATTATGAGTTAAACCCGATTATCTTTAGACCTTTACAGTGGCTGTGGGATAAAGCCATAAGCCTTATTTCCACGTATCAAAACGATTAAAAATATATAAAGGCAATATTTACTAGCAATTTAAAACTGGCATAGGTCTAGCGTCCATTAGACAGTAACGGCATTTGCAGCCAGTTTTTCCGAAAGAGCAAACCTGCAACAGTGGGTTGGTTTATCCTCCGGAAATCCTTAGAGCGTTATTTTATAATTGATAACACGTGAGAGAGAGAGAGAGAGAGAGAGAGAGAGCCTATCCCAATAGTAACAAAAAGGGCTGCTTTTTGCTTTATTCACGTAGAGCGGCACAGGTCTTTCTCACGAAGTGCCTCTCGTGATCTGCTAACTTTTCGTTTCTTCCTGACGAATAATTTTATACAAAATTCTCTCTCTCTCTCTCTCTCTCCTCTCTCTCTCTCTCTAACATAGATAGGCAACGGTGATATAAGGGAAGGGGGAGTTTACGGCCTCGACGAGATAAACCTCACAAGAGAATGAATGTGACAGCCTGCATTCATCTTATCTTCAATGATCACGTTGAAATAGAAAGTGATATAATCCAAGTTACAAATAAAAAACCCATATAATGATGCCCTCTCATCTACCTGTGCCCATCTGTGGAATAATATTCTCAGTTATAACAAGTTCTGTCTAGGCTATTCCTAAATCTCTTGCCTGAGGTGGAGACAACGTCACTGAGATCAACTCGATTCTACTGAGATTTAGTGTATTTAACCAGAGGATTATTTTCTCAAGTAACTAAATGATAAAACCAAGTTATGAATACAGCTGTATTTATGTCATCGCCATCACTCTCCTCTTTCTTTATCTGAGGTTTATAATGGCGCCATTTCTTGGGATTTAACGAAGCAGCCTCAATCTGGGTTTCAAAACGGAACATTTTCTTTTTATTTGAGAGAGAGAGAGAGAGAGAGAGAGAGAAGAGAGAGGATGAATGCTTCCCTCAGCGACCATTGCATATACTGACTTTATGGAGATTTATAACGGAAGGCGAAAATTAATGTCGCCATCAATACAAACAATGCTAAAATAAGTCTGCGCTCACTGGAATAGTCTAGGCAGGCTCTCACTCACTTGCCTCTGCGAGCTGTGATAGTGGAAAGTTGAACCCTTCTGAATCATGAACAGGAATTGATTGTTTGGACACTATGACTTAGCACTCTAAGGACTGTAAGTAACAGACACCGAAATAATGTCTGTATACTGATCTGAACAAAAATTCCTACAATAAATAACGTGATGGGAGCAACCACGTATTTCGCTTTTGCTGCACAAAAGCTTGTTGGTAATGAAAAACTCTCTCTCTCTCTCTCTCTCTCTCTCTCTCTCTCTCTCCCGAATAAACGTTGCTCTCCAATTCAAGGAGTGAATGAAAGAAAGAGAAAGACCAAATAACGAATGAGAAATGAAGTTAAAGAAAATAAACGATGTCTGAGTGATGAAAGAATGAAGTTGCTGGAAAGTCCCCGTTCCAAAGAAGAAGGAAGAGAGAGAGAGAGAGAGAGAGAGAGAGAGAGGGAGAACGTCTAACTTCCGATATCCTAATTTCATCATCAAACATTCACTGGGTATGTTTTTTTTATTTTGTGTGAAACATTCCAGTTTAGAACTATTCATCTCACTGCTAAAAGCTACAAGAAAAAAGGACTAAACGAACTAAGTTATACGATACGTCTTTGTACTTAGGCTACACTGCTGGGCAACTGGACTTTCTCTGTGAGGAGCCTGAGACGAAAGAAGAGAAAGTAGCGATTAGGATGACATTCAAACTGCCAAAACAAGATCAATTAAAGCTCTCTCTCTCTCTCTCTCTCTATCTCTCTCTCTCTCTTTCTCTCTCTCTCTTTGTCATACGAAAGTCACCAGGTGAACCAATGTGATGCATAAAGCCACTCTCGACACAATAAAAACACAAAAAGGCAAAAAAACATGAATAGTTTCTACAATCTCGTGTGAAAAAGACAATGAATCAATCAGTCAATCAACTTGTTAAATGGTCTGTCCTGCCCACCATAACATGGGTCTAGGTCTTCTTCGCCTCTCTTAAACCAGCCTCAGTCACCTGTTGTTGGTTTATTCAAGCATGAGGCCGCGTCTTTGACTTCGTCTTCTCTACACAGTCAACAGACTATACATCACAAGGTGGTCTTTATTTTAACACTTCATTAAAGTCATTCGTAAGAACACTGAATTATAAATCATTTCATTCCCGGTTACTTGTGTCACAGACAAGTGCAGTGATAATTATCTGCTGTCAAGTTGAAGTCAGGATCAAAATCTTGCTTACGAACGCAGTGTTCGTATTTTTTCTTTTTTGAGCCACCCTGTCATTCTAGCCTCGCACAAGTACCCAATTACCCTATGGTGAAACTAGCCTCGTACGGGGCCACCGTGAGCTAAGAACTGATTTGAAATAAATAACAGAAAAGAGCCTCACAAGAAGCCGCCATCTGTAGGGGCAGGTGCGAGGCTAGAAAAGCAAATCTCGCCATGTATAGTGAGGTCGAAATGCTCCCCGTTTTCTGTTCAGTCTCTTTCCACGACAAATCCCTCGAGTACAGGCAACGGAAATCCATTTTGGGACTCCGAGATTGATCTCTATTGAAATGACCCAATGTCGATTATTAATGGAAATCGGAACAAGCGTCAAAAAGGCGCCTAAAATCGTCGTTCGGATCCAAAGTCTTTGAAAGTCCGATGGAGAAAACAACTGGCTCTGGTGTCATGGCGGTTGCTGAACGGTGCTTGCCGACATACTGTACACGATTCGGTCAGACGTCGAGAGACGAGAAGAATAAAGCATTCACTCTCAATCTTTCTCTTCCTCTTTCCCTCAATCACGAATGTACTCTCTCTCTCTCTCTCTCTCTCTCTTAAAAACCTCATCGACTTTCTTTTCCTACTACAGTGAAAAAGACAAACCAAACTTAAATACATTAATGGGCCAACAGAGAGAGAGAGAGAGAGCAGAGAGAGAGCAGAGAGAGTTTGCAATGAAAAGCATCTAACTCCAATACAAAGTTAACAAATGCTGTAACTGTGAACATGTTAGGCCTATTGTCTTCAATTGTGGTTATCAAACCAGGTGTATCTGTACATTTTTAATTAAGTATATCATAAAATTCCATCGATTTTGACATACATGATTTCTTGACTTTTAACAAAATCTCCACTCCCAATATATGCCCGATGATGCTTGCGTTCAATTTCATAGATTTAGAACCGAATGAACTTTAGACCTAATGGCTGTGGGATTTGACCTTAGCTTTATTTTTCCTACAAACAAAATGCATCTAAATCTATAAAGTATCACCTATAAATGATACATTAAAAACTGTAGGCCTAGTGACCGATCTGCATTAAACAGGATGTCGTACAATTGGAACTTCAGAAGTTCAAGCGAAAAATGCAGTGCATTTCTACTCTAATACTATTCTTCTTGCAGTCTGAACATTTTTATATCCGTTTATCTATTTATTAATTATCTTTTTTAATAAGTGGCATTTTCTCCTTTCTGTATTTCCCCTTTCCTTCCTCATATTACTTCCTAATGAACACCATATTCTTTGGAAGCTTGAATCTCAAGTCAATGGCTCCTGTGGTGGGCTTGTTCCATATGAACAGGTTTCATCTACTGAATAATAATAATAATAATAATAATAATAATAATAATAATAATAATAATATCATCATCATTTGTCGCCTTTGTTTCAGAAAGAGCAAATCTACAACCACGGGGTTACTTGGCAAATCTTGGACAACTTTCCGATATCAAACTGAGAGCGTAAGAAGGGCGTATATGCATATACGGCCAAGGTATCCTCACGCCCTATTCCATATAGCAAAAAAGGCTGCTTTATGCATCATTCATTGTGCCGTACAAGTCTTTTTCAAGAGGTGGCTCTCGTGAACTGTTAACAATTAGTTTCCTTTTTGACGGGTAATTCTATACAAAATTCTCTCTCTCTCTATCTCTCTCTCTCTCTCTCTCTCCTCTCCACACATGCAAGAGACGGTATGCGCAACGGTAATATGGCAGAAATGGGAGGGAGGGCCTGCATTCACCTCAGTCTCAATTACTTAGCAATGAAATTAAATATATATATTTCAGGTGGCAAATAAAAAGCTATATTAAATCATACCTTCCTCTCTACGTATGTCCATCTGTGGAAATGATATTCTCAGTGTTATAAAAAAAATTCTGTTTTGAATATCTACTGAAGTTTGAGGATAACATTTGGATGAAGAGTTTAAGATTGATAACAATTCAATAGTTGTAAATTGATTAACTTACTTTCTGAACAGTTCCAAGTTCAACACAGGACTACTGAATGCTTCTCCTCTTGTGCTATTGCCGTATTTTACAAGGCTGATAAATACGAATTCTGTCTAGGCCTATTCCTATATGCTTGCCTGAGATGAGAGACAACCTCAACTCGATTCTTCAGAGATTTAGTGGCTTTAACCCGAGGATTAGTTTCTTAAGTGACTGATGGTAAAACCAAGTTATGAATACAGCTGTATTTATGTTATCGCCATTACTCTCCTCTTCCGTTATCTGAGGTTTGTAACGGCGCCATTTCTTGGGACTGACGAAGCAGCCTCAATCTGGGATCACAAAGGTGCATTTTCTTTTCACTTGAGAGAGAGAGGGAATATGAATGTTTCTCTCAGCGACCATTGCCAATAACGATTTTATGGAGATTTATAACGGAGGTGAAAATTAATATCTCCACCAATGCAAACTATGCTAAAGTAAGTCTGTGCTCACTGGAATAGGTCTAGGCAGGCTCTCGCTCGCTCGCCTCCTCGAGTTATGATAGTGGAAAGTTGAGCCGCTTTCTGAATCATGAACAGGTCTTTACCAAATTCTATTACTCGGAAATATGTGTTTAAACTGGTTATTATATGATTTGGACTCAGAGCAGCCTACAAATGAAATGAATTAAGCCTATACATAGTTCATTTATATTCTGGTTAGAACATCGTAGATCTTTCCCAGCCGCTCGCAGAAAAAGAAATGACAGGTTAACCTGATCGTGAATACTAGGCCTAAGTCTCCTGCTGTCGATATTATCTGTTTCATAAACTCGTATTTTGGCGAGATGAAAACTCTTTTAAACCTCAGTGCTTCCAATCAAACCGGATTCGTCAACCCTCACTTTGATTTTGACGGGGAAAGAGATTTTCCATTTCATTTTATTTACTGATTCATGAGTCGGTCTAATACCTTAGTCATGATCTCTCGCTTTCATTCCATGGCCCCTCTCCGGTTCCTGACGCTCCTGTCGCTTTCACTTCGTCTTCTGTTATAGTTTAATGACAGTGACACAAAGTGGTCGTCCTCACTCTCACACTTGAATGAAGTCACTTGCATGAACCCTTAATCACAAGTCATACCATTCCCCGTTACTTGTACTCAAGCTGAAGTCAGGATCAAAGTCTTGCATACGAACGCAGTGTTCGTCCCTTTTTTTTTCTGAGCCACCCTGTCATTCTAGCCTCGCACAGGCCACAGTGAGCCAAGAGCTGATTTCAAGTTAAAAAAGAAAAGAAAAATGGCTCGCTAGAAACCAGGGGGTTGTGCGAGGCTAGAAATCAGATCTCACTAAGTTCAGTGCGCTCCAAAGGCTTCCTAAGTCTTCTGTTGCGTCTCTCTTTACCGCGACAAACCCTATATACTCGTATGATAAGGATGAGTGGAGGGCAGATAACACGTCAGGGGTCGAATCAAAAATTAATTTTTTTAAAGATAAAGTGGTAAAATATTTTTGCACTTACGTCTGTGCATGTCAGTTTATAAATAAACACATACTGTATCTGTGCATGTCTGGTTATAAGTAAACAATGTTTGAGCATGACTAGTTATAAGTAAATACATGTTTGTGCATGTTTGGTTAGAAGTAAATACATGTTTGTATATGTCTGGCTGGAAGTGAACACATGATTGTACATGTCTGATTGTAATTAAATACACGTTTGTGCATGTCTGGTTGTAAGTGAACGCATTTGTACATGTCTGGTCATAACTAAAAACATGTCTGTAGATGTCTGATTGTAATTAAATACATGTTTGTGCATGTTTGGTCATAAGTAAATGCATGTTTGTGCATGTCTGGTTGTAAATGAATGCATGTTTGTGCATGTCTCATTGTAGGTGAACATGTCTGTGCATGTCTGGTTGGAAGTAGACACAAGTTTGTGCATGTCTGGGTATAAGTAAACATAATGCTTGTGCATGTTTGCTTATAAATAAATAAATGTGTGTGCATGTTTCGTTAGAAGTAAAAACATGTTTGTACATGTCTGGTTGCAAGTGAACACATGTTTATACACGTCAGATTGCAAGGAACACATGTTTGTGCATGTATTGTTGGAAGTATACACGTTTGTGCATGTCTGGTTGTAAGTGAAATGCATTTGTGCATGTTTGGTTATAAGTAAACACATGCTTGTGCATCTACGGTTTTATGTGATTACGTTTGTGAATGTCAGGTTATACGTAAATACAAATTTGTGTATGTTTGGCTGGAAGTAAGACACGTTTGTGCGCGTCTGGTTATAAGTAAACACATTTGTCTACATCTGGTCGTAAGTGAACACATGTTTGTGCGTGTATAGTTGGAAGTAAACACATGCTTGTGCATGTTTGGTGGGAGGTAAAAACATGTTTGTGCATCTGTGGGTGTAAGTGAACACATGTTTGTCTATGTCTGGTTGTTAGTGAACACATGTTTGTAAACAGGTTATAAGTAAACATGTGTTTGTGCATGTTTAGTTATATGTACATACATGTTTGTGCATGTTTTGTTCATAGTAAAACATGTTTGTGCATGTCTGGTTGTAAGTGAACACATGTTCATGCGTGTCTGGTTGTAAGTGAACGTAAGTTTGTCCATGTCTGGATGTAAGTGAGCACATGTTTGTGTAAGTCTAGTTGGAAGTAAAGACATGTTTGTGCATGTCTGGTAATAAGGGGACACATTTTGTGTACATCTGGCTAGAAGTAAATATATTTGTGCATGTCCGTTAATAAGAGGACAAATGTTTGTGCATGTCTGGTTGTAAACAAACACGTTTGTGCATAGGAATTTATTTCTGGTGATAGAAATTCATTTCTCGCTATAACGTGGTTCGGCCCAGCTCTCTCTAGGAGAGCTGTTAATCAGCTCAGTGGTCTGGTCAAACTAAGGTATACTTTTAACATGTTTGTGCATATCTGGTTATAAGTAAACACAAGTTTGTGTATGCCTGATTGTAAGTAAACACATGTTTGTGTATGTCTAGCTGGAAGGAAACTAAATGCATGTTTGTGCATGTCTAGTTGGAAGCAAACTAAACACGTTTGTGCATGTCTACTTGGAAGTAAACTAAATACATGTCTGTGTATATGTAGTTGGAAGGAAACTAAACACATGTTTGTGCATGTCCAGTTGGAAGTAAACTAAATGCATGTTTGTGCATGTCTAGTTGGAAGTAAACTAAAAACATGTTTGTGCATATCCAGCTGGAAGTAAACTAAACACATGTTGGAAGGAAACTAAACACATGTTTGTGCATGTCCAGTTGGAGGTAAACTAAATGCATGTTTGTGCATGTCTAGTTGGAAGTAAACTAAAAACATGTTCATGCATATCTAGTTGGAAGTAAACTAAACTCATGTTGGAAGGAAACTAAACTCATGTTGGAAGGAAACTAAACACATGTTTGTGCATGTCCAGTTGGAGGTAAACTAAATGCATGTTTGTGCATGTCTAGTTGGAAGTAAACTAAATGCATGTTTGTGCATGTCTAGTTGGAAGTAAACTAAACACATGTTTGTGCATGTCTAGTTGGAAGTAAACTAAATGCATGTTTGTGCATGTCTAGTTGGAAGTAAACTAAATGCATGTTTGTGCATGTCTAGTTGGAAGTAAACTAAATGCATGTTTGTGCATGTCTAGTTGGAAGTAAACTAAATGCATGTTTGTGCATGTCCAGTTGGAGGTAAACTAAATGCATGTTTGTGCATGTCTAGTTGGAAGTAAACTAAATGCATGTTTGTGCATGTCTAGTTGGAAGAAAACCAAATGCATGTTTGTGCATGTCTAGTTGGAAGTAAACTAAATGCATGTTTGTGCATGTCCAGTTGGAGGTAAACTAAATGCATGTTTGTGCATGTCTAGTTGGAAGTAAACTAAATGCATGTTTGTGCATGTCTAGTTGGAAGAAAACCAAATGCATGTTTGTGCATGTCTAGTTGGAAGTAAACTAAATGCATGTTTGTGCATGTCTAGTTGGAAGTAAACTAAACACATGTTTGTGCATGTCTAGTTGGAAGTAAACTAAATGCATGTTTGTGCATGTCTAGTTGGAAGTAAACTAAATGCATGTTTGTGCATGTCTAGTTGGAAGTAAACTAAAAACATGTTTGTGCATGTCTAGTTGGAAGTAAACTAAATGCATGTTTGTGCATGTCTAGTTGGAAGTAAACTAAATGCATGTTTGTGCATGTCTAGTTGGAAGTAAACTAAAAACATGTTTGTGCATGTCTAGTTGGAAGTAAACTAAATGCATGTTTGTGCATGTCTAGTTGGAAGTAAACTAAAAACATGTTTGTGCATGTCTAGTTGGAAGTAAACTAAATGCATGTTTGTGCATGTCTAGTTGGAAGTAAACTAAATGCATGTTTGTGCATGTCTAGTTGGAAGGAAACTAAGCACACATTTGTACAAGTCTAGTCAGGGAATGGGGTCGCTGTGGGCAGGAAAAGGGACCAGGGATCAGTAATTGTGAATGTGAAAGACTCTGTTCAAATACAACCCTTGGTAAATAAATAAAGAAAAAAAAAGTCACAACGAACGCAGAACATAATAAACAAACGCGTAAGCCACAGACGAACTCTGACCCGCCATACCTGAACTGAGCTTCCTTCTAAGGGCAAACAACAAAGAGACTAAATATTGGAGGTTATTCACTGAAGAATCCCTGTCCCCATTAACATTCACTCACTCACTCACTCGCAAGGGTGAAGAGCAGAGGCCACAGACGATTTATTGGTGCACGGTAATAAAGGCGTTTTTTTTTTTACAATAAATGCTTTTTTTTCCCAGTTCCACATCTGGATCACTTGTACTTCATCTCATTTATTTCCTGGATCTCTTGATCTTGCTGTCCAACCACTCCAACTCCCTCCTATCTATTCAATGTCTTGGGAGTGGAATGGCCGAAAGTGCCCCCCAACTCCTTGTATAACTTGACAGGTGAAAATTTCATGAAAATCTGTCTTCTTAATCTTTCAATTGTGGTGTTTAATTATTGCATGCTGCTGGACTGAACCTCACTTCAATTAATTCTCGATATTACCCAAATAATATTAATTAATTCTCGATATTAACCAAATAATTATATGTGTAAAAGACTCAGAAACGGAACACAAAAGAAATGCCTCATTTCCCATCGCGCCGTGAGCTCTCTCTCTCTCTCTCTCTCTCTCTCTCTCTCTCTCGCCGCTCATCCCGGATCCGTTAATCGAAATGCAAATCGGGCACCGCTCGGAATGGTCAATTTCATGTAAGACCCAAAATATACATATTTATTTCCGGCCGAATTCCAGTTCGCTCTGTTTCCTGTGACAAACGGATCTGGTGGCACAGCCAGGGTACACAAATGCAACCAAAGTCTAAAGATTTTTTTAGATCTTGAATGCAAACCAACGTTCAAAGAATTATTTGGACCTAGAATGCAACAGCATAATTTTCGTATTAAACAGCGCGTGCAGCAAAATGTGCTGTATCATTCCACGTCGTATAAAAGGCTGTAAATCAACAAGAAACTCGAAAGCATTCGTTATCCTCCATGACCAATGGAACGCGAAATATGGAATATATTTTCGAAAGCATTGCGATAGCCAGTGAAATATTACGCTGAAGAATCTCACTAAATCCCGCGAGCGTAATGGATTCATTACGTCATTATAACGAAAATGCCGGGAAGGGGATAATTCATCAAAGCTGGAATGAAGGGAATAAGAGAGAAAGTGGCCCGATTGTTATCTGGTCAGCAAAACGGGGATGAATTTAAAATCCCACCAAAACTGTAATTCGGTCGGAAATAAATATATATACATTTTGGGTCTTACATGAAATTGAACGTTCCGAAGGACCCGATTTGCATTTCATTAACGGATCCGGGATGAGCGGTAGAGAGAGCTCACGGCGCGATGTGAAATGATAATTTCTTTTGTGTTCCGTTTCCGAGTCTTTTACACTCCCCGTGCGCGCACGCAAGCACGTAGGCATATACACACACATATATAATATTATTATTAAACTGATTCCGCAAAAGCATTGTTCACTATAAGATAAACTTGGCAAAACAAGTTTGGCTTTCTTTACCTAAAGTAAATGAGTGAGGAAGGAAGCCTAGGCCTAAGCCAAGTCAGGACACAAGGCATTTGTTCTAGAAAGCGCTATATCATGAAATTGCGCTCATACGAGAAAGCAAGCAATACAACAAATAGGTTGTAAAGTTAAAAGGCTGATAATGAAGAGAAATTATATCTTTACTTATAAATAAATGGGAAAATAGACACCTGCATAGAACAGATTTCGAAAAAAAAACCCGAAGGAATTCGAGAAGCAGCCACACCTATCGTTTCGTGACATTTTCTTCGAACTGTAAATCACGGGATTTCGTATTGATTTATGTGCAAGGTATTTTCTGGGTCTTCTTGAAGACTGAAAGTCCTCTGTGTGCTCCCTTCCTCTCTCTCAATAAAAATAAAGGTCCTATTCTCTGCTCTCTCTCTCTCTCTCATCTCTCTCTCTCGATGAAAATAAAAGTCCTGTTCTCTCTTTCTCTCTCTCTCTCAATAAAAATAAAGGTCCTATTCTGTGTGTGTGTAT